>JAHZNB010003949.1:2724-16947 GCA_027744295.1 Callyntrura guangdongensis
CCCCCCCCCCCCCCATTTCGAATAATTTCCCCTTGGAAAATAGCGGTTTTAACCATGAAGTTGCTAATTTGGTAAGTGCGCAAAACCAAAATGCTTTCTAGAACTCAGACAACGTTTCATCTAGACTAGATAAAATTGCAATTAATTTTTGACTTCTATTCAGTTGTGGTTAAAATTTAAAATTAAGTTCCTTAAAATGAAGCATAAAAAGTATGATATGGGATATAAGAAAGAGGTTATCGAGTATGCTCAATTAACTTCTGTCACTTGATTTTACCTTGAATATAAGCCGAATAAATCGCGAGTTTCGGTAATCCTATTATAATAAATCCCCCTCTTCCAATAATTCCCACTCTAAAGGTGTAAAAAAAACCCGGGGGCTTTAATTGAGAAAATACGGTACATCATCTTGCCTACACAACGGTTTGGTTTCGAAACCTAAAGTACTGCAGCGGTACTACCGCTGTTCATGAAATTTAAAATTATTTAATGCACAACAGAATAATGAGAGTTACGGATAGGAAATGGTCTGGCCAAGGGTTGCAACAACACTATTTCACTCCCAAATCAACTATACAATTAACCTGGTCGAATTAAATATTTTCAATTGTAACACACATGACAACAATTGGCAATATTTAAATGTAACGTAGAGATGCGGTAGTATTCATGCGACAAGTGTGCTAATTATAAATAATTGAACTATGAAGCTTACCTAGAGTTAAATTAAATTCAAAACTACTCGATAAATATGTATAATTATCCAAACAAAGCAATTGGAAACTGGTGCTGCTAGCTCACAATAAAATACAGTCAACAGTCAAACTTAATCTGACCTAATTTAGGTAACAATGAAGAAACAATGAACATTGACATTATACTACTACAACAACAACAACAACAACAACAGTTGATGAACGTATATACGTATGTACGATAAACAAAACTACAAAGCGCTAAAGATTGCTTTAAGAAATAAAGATTAAAGATGTAAAAGATAAAGTTACAGAAGATAACAGAAGACAATAATAATAATAATAAAATAAAACGTAAAAAAATAACCTTTTCCTGGAGACAAGAAACTAGCGACGACTGGGTGTAACGGCAGGAGAACTGGAGAATAAAAGGTTCGTCACAACAATAAACTACAGTCAACAGCGGGAGGGCGGCGTGCGTGATCAAAACTCAAAATGAGGAAGAGGGGTAGTACTTAAAATTACGCTTTCATCGTACAAAACACAAAAATTATATCACAGCTTGTAGAAATGGCAAAATGGCTCTAACAACTATCACGAGGTTTGGTACAATACATCATTGCTCCACTGCAACAGTTACGTTGTATTAAACTCGATTACAAACGATAAAACTACTGCTTTCACAAGAAAACGAAGTACCATTATTGCTGGAAGTATTCAGTTTTTTGTTTTATGCTCCAAAATTAAAAACTGCAAACACCGACGTTGCTCATTTATCCAATTATGCCAACAATCAGATGACCGAAAAGTAGAGTAGTTGCCTCATAGTCAAAATAAATCGTTTATAGAACAATCAACAATCACGCATGGTAGTAGGAATCTTGTACTTTTTTCGTAAAAATGGTACTATATATTTGTTACTAACAAGACGATAAAAAATGTTTTTTTCTTCACTTTACTACATTGACTACTTTTCAGTACAAAAATAAGTTGCATTGCTTTTAATTCCACGCCAGCTGATGACTTCTTTAAAACTCTAATTTAACATTGCTCCATTATTATTATTCCTCTAATTGGTTGTGGTGAAAGCTTGGTTGAGTGCAGTGGTGCTTTAAGTTGAAGTAATATAGGTGATAATTTGTTGATTATATAAGTGTTTAACTTTTACGATGTGGTAATTGCGGTGGCACTACTACAGTCATTCCTAGCCCAGGCATATCGCCCTTCTGCTGTCTTTGGCTGTATGTAAAATGTAAGTAATCTGTAAAGTGTAAACCTGTAACCTCGTTTTTCATCACTTTTTGTTGATATTTTCTTTGATGATCTAACTAGAAGGATGATACTGAATTTTTTACCGCTAGTGTCACGATGCCCTATGTACTCAATGATGAGAGGAGTTGAATGTTGAGCTAGCACCATATCTGGACTTGGAAACATCGTGATGCACTGGCTAACCCTGCAGAATCTGTCCGAGCGAGTTGCGGAACATACGTAATGTCAAATGTTAAACGCTTGCGGAACACGAGGCAGATTCTGCATGGTTGACTGGAACCTGGAGGAATACACATTAAAAAGCAACGAGAAGGGGGCATTCGATATCTATCGATAGCTTTGCCCTATCCCTTTGTCACCTAGAATAGAATATTATGAACGTAGACCAGGGAACGAATACGAGATGTATGTCATATAACCATCTGACCGACAAGGAAGCATATTTAGTGGTTCGTAAACTAATATATGCTTGAAATGAACCATATGGACTCTTCGTTCTTCCCGACGCGACACTAACATCTTCGAATGTCTTAATGGAACTTTTTAAATTGTTAGAGCGTACAAACATCATGACTAACGAAACCTTAGTTGTGAAGTTACATCTGTCTTTGTTTACACTCCAACGTAAAAAACTTGGTGGCAAAAAGTCATATGATTGTAAATCACTCACTTTAAAGCGTGTAGAGTTTCCGTTCAAGTATGCATAACTTAACGGGAGGCGGCATACTTAGTGGTAGTGGTGGTAAGGCAAGTCCGAAATTACACATAGAAACGGGTACCTTGACATTCATATGGGGATATACAAATACTATGTGAGTAATCGTAATTGTAAGAAAACAACATCAAGTTAAAACCTTCATTAGGTTAGACACTATTTTAATATTTAATTCTAAATAATCAAGCAACACTTATCATTCATTCTGCAGCCCGCATTGAGAGCTTTCCCAGTTCATATTATCAATTATAAGTAAAATGTTCCTTGTGAGTAATGGTATAGTGTTACAGATAGGACATTACATGGAACATGACAGATCCACTATTTATGTAGAAACAGAAATACAATACCAAAAGGCTCGTCAACAAAACTTGTGTTTTACGATACTAGACGCCCGAAGACACCTTTAGAACCACCGATTATAAGTTTGTTACTGATAATAACAAGTACTAACAATCATCTTATCTATAAGTTACAATGCTACTGCTTAAAGAGTATTCAAAAGCACCTGATGATTAAATCGACGAACAACCTATTTTTGCCTAAATGCTATAGTTTCAGTCCTAAATTATCAATTTTGAGGTTTGAACCTGAACCTGCACGCACATGCACCTGCATTACTTGTTTATGTGTTCACGACAACGAAGACCCCTTGGTAATTTTCGTATTTACCATGAATGTAATTATGCTATTGGGTCTAGGCCCGTTCCCCCGGACCAAGTTCCCCCAATCCTTGTTCCCCCAGGCCTTGTTCCCCCAAAACATTGTTTCATATTGGTCCTTACACCAGTCGGTCAAAGTAATAAAACTTATAGTCATAAACAAAAAGGTAAAACCTTTGTTACTTTCAATAGGAGCACTTGATACGACGAAACTCAAGTTAGCAGTGATATTACTGCTTCACATTTCTATATTCTATATTTTCACATTTCTATATTGGGTTACCAAGTTTGGTACAAAATTACAAGGACTTCGCAAGTATAATGTTTGGGGGGAACCTGGCCTGGGGGAACCGACCTTTGGGGGAACTGGGTCTGGGGGGAACGGGCATGTCACGGACAAGAGTGACAAGTAGCAGTCAGCCTTATGTTCATGTGTAAGAAAAATGTTAGACTCCTCTCTTTACTCGTTTTGATAAAATGTTATATTACTAATGCTAATGCTGTGTATATTTAGGTTCGTTGATGACATTTAGGTAAGGTTTTCAGATTAAGTTTGGTTAGATTTAAAAGGCTTACGTTTGGTTTAATGCAGTTAGCTTATGTTTAATACGATTAGGTAGTTTAATACATGGTTAAAAAGGGTTCAGGTTAGCTTATCTTTAACTAGGTTATGCAGCAGGGTTCACGTTAGCTTATCTTTAACTAGGTTATGCAGCAGGGTTCAGGTTTAATTATGGCACGTTAGGTTTTTGGTTCGGGCATAATTAGGGTTGATTTGTTCAGTTTTAATTAGGTTACGTTAGGTTAGGTTTTTGGCTAGTGATTTTGATAAGGTTAGGTTGGATAAGGTTAGACTCGAAAATAAACATGAAAGTTTTCAACTGACTGTGACTTTTGTTAAGCAGCACCTCCGACCCTCATATTGTGGATGTTGACGTTTTAGACCAAACCAAGCCAATTGGCACCAAATCACCTAGGGGTCACCGTATTTTCACATTGACCTTATAGGCTACAGACCAGACCAGAAAAGTTTGAGATAAATAAAAACAAAAAACAGCAATGTATGCGTGGGGAGGGGGCAATTACGTCGAGCAGTCCGTTTTAAACATACAAAAAATTTATGTGCTTCCTACTGACTTTTTTGGTTGATGCGCTGGCTGAGCTCGTGCTTTGTATATTTAGATACTGTTGTCGAATTTTACTGTACACCTGTCTGAGGACGAGACAGAAAATTGACGTGCTGCACTTCAATAGACGTAACTTGTCACACAGTCATTCGTTTGGTCACTAATTATATCAACAGCATCAAGTATCATTGCATTATGCTGTCAACGGCAATAATGCTGTTTCCTTTTAGCTTCTCCAGCTATTTCTTGTAGTGCAGTGTCACGCTAGTCTATTTAGGTATGTTCCTTTCTGTTTGAAAGTATTTACTTGTCGTCACATGTTGGTGGTTTTATGTGATAGTTTATTAACAGAAAAATGCGTAAGTGATTGTGTCGTAGCTTTAAACAAATTTGACACTGTCGAATGTCACGATCATGGTCACAAAATATTATTCTATGTCGCTAATATAAGTGGTAGTTCAATGCCATTTTCGCCAAAAAAAATATTATTTCATTTTCTAAGAATTGTATACAATTACAACTTAATAAATGATTGTTAGTAATCTATATCAAGGACAATTGTGATGTTTGTGTCTGACTACTGACACAATGACGCGTTGACAAAATTATCTTTTGTCACGTCGCCGCAAACAGCTTGTGTGTTTGATAAAATAATTTGTTGATATAGAATATTACAATCAACAATATTAACCAGTCAGAATATCCCTTTACTTAACGGTGTATCACCTACTAGGTGTAGGGTGTGAAGAAGTAATATTATTTTTATGAAAAACGTGCATATAATAGGTAAGTTGTAGTTGTATGTGAATATATGAGCAAGTTACAAATAGGCTGTTGTCACAGTAAAGGGGGGCGTGTTTGCAAATATTAGTGCATTGCATCGTAGCTATAAAATTAACTTTTATATTGATTTAAGGCGCAGAAAATTTATAGAAAATTCAAATACAATATCTTAATGTACAAAATCTCACTACAATGCGTCAGGATCTATGTTGACCGGATTTAAGATTTACCTACAACGTAGCTTTCTTACCTGACCACCGGCTTTTTACACCTTTAACGTTACTAGTCTACTTAAATTAAAGTCATGCTGATGACGGTAGGATCGTAATCAGGGTAACGTCAATAACTGTGTGGGTAAAATATTTAACACATAATATAATTTCTGTCTGGGTATGGTGTTATTGCTAATGGTAGATTTTAACAGCCATTATTATTTAATATCACTATATTTGTAGCTCTTGGTGTCCTGAAGCAATGGTTCTACCATGGGAAGATAGACGATTGGGGAGCGCTCAGTTTGGAGTCGTCTTTTTTACATCAAGTCAAAGACAGGATACTTGTGGCACAAACGGTTTACCGCTAACTCCAAATAGCATCCGAATATTAGGAAAATCTCAGTATTTGAAGTCATTAAATCATCCTAATCTTGTACAATACATTGACATTATTAGAGGGAAACATGGTAAGTAAATTCAGTGAATAGTTACTACTTTCAGTCTATTAGTCTATTTCTGTAAGTGTAAATATACAACTTAAAAAATTGCACAAAGTGGTTTTAGCTCAAAACTTTAAAATTTTGCAGAAAGAATAGTAATTGTGTCGGAAACATACTCAAATAATCTCCGCAAACTACTTAAATCTTCTGCATCCTTATTCGAGCTTGGAACAATAAATGGCTCCAATCAACTCCTCAAAATTTCCCGCCAAATTTTATCTGGTTTGGAATATCTGAATAAACATGGTGTCACAAACAGGAATCTACACTTAGATAACATACTAATTGATGAAGATAACAACATAAAACTGTTTAATTACGGTTTATATTATATGACTAATGGAGGCAAGTATGTCACATTTCCTATTGGTTCTCCAAAATATTTCTCGCCTGAGGTGTTTTTGAAAAGCACACGTAGCGGAACGTTAATGCACTACTGTGATATTTGGTCTATGGGATTAATTCTTTTGGAATTGGTGCTTGGGAGAGAACTCTGGGTTGATCTCAAACTCCCAGACATTATTAAAAAAGTAACGAGCTTCAGGACCAAAGACAATGGCAACACTAAACACAGTGCACTTTCCTCTATTTTGGAAGACGAGGGTTGTTTGTCTATACTTGAAAAAATGAGCCCCGCTGTGAGAACTTTAATCGAGGAATGTCTTATCATAAATCCATCAAATCGACCATGGTCGAAGCAGTTGCTAACAGATATGCGCATATTTTATCAGGAACAGTCGTCACATCTACAAAGTCTGCATGTCGATTATACATTTGAAGATAATAACGCGGGGATTGCTTCTAATACTGACATAGTCTCTAAGACGTTAATAGCTGAAAGTCGGAGCTGGGCCAATATTTGCCGCTCTGTTTCCCTACCTGTTTCAATCAATTTTAGCAAAACCTTTTCTCTTGATAATGACACTGGAGGGAGTGTAAGCAGTAGCGACGACAATCAGCAACAGGATGGTGCACCAAGCGACGTAATAAATGGTGATACTTTACGTCAGCTTTCCAACGACTCTTCGGCATTCCCTTCAGCGTTTCCAAAAGATACTAGTAGCATGGGAAGTAGCAGTAACAAATCTCTACTTCTACTAAACTCTTTGGTTTCCTCAACGGATACGTCTGATCTTTTACTATTTCGTTCATTGAAAGAAGTCTACTATTTATGGCAATTAGCCGGAGGAGATGTCATTGCTGAGTTAAAGAGACAAGGGTTAACAAGAAAGAAACCAGCGGTGTTATCAGTGCCCAAGTTAGCTTCATTTTTCTTATTTTTTGCAATTTATTTCAAAAGTTGAATTTTCTTGTAAGAACATATAAATGAAAACCACATTTTAATAATCGTTACATTTTCAAAACATTCAGTGCCATGACGTTGGAAGGTGAGTCCAGTGGCAAGTCTAAAGAAAGGGGATTACTATTGGACCAAACGGTTATAATCCTGCCGTTAAATGAACTGCGTAAAAGACTGAACGACATCCCTGCTGAAGGTTATTGTCCTCTGCTGGAGTTCCCTCAGTATGCTGTATTTTACACCTGTGGATTTTTGAACTTCTTCTTCTTTCGAATTCTATTTTTAAATGCTTTTATAGATACATTTTATATATTAATATGACTTTTATACAGATACCACCCACGATCAGAAAATGGTGTAATAGTTGAAGAGTCGTCTACTTTACCTTTAGTGATCCGAGAAAAGGATATCGAGTACCAGTTTCATCGCATTGTACTTTTTGATAGATTACTTGGTGTAAGTAAAATGTTTGATATTAGCATTTTTTAAAAATATTTAGTATTTGCAGCAGTATTCGCTGTCAGTTTGTATATAATAATGATTTTCTGTATAGAGTTTTCCTTACACTAAAAGTGCGATCTATAAGGAGGCAATGCTAGACATTCCACCATTCTTTAGGGCTCAGATATGGTCATGCCTTCTAGGCATTGAAGGAGACGTACAGTCTGATTATTTTGCTATTGACAAGGAGACTCCGACATCTACTGACAGACAGGCAAGTTAAAAATAATTGCTTATCTTAAAAATAACGTTTATTATTATTGGGGTAGGGATTTTAAAGGAAAGTTGTAAGTGTTCGTTGCAACTTACAATCTATAAATCATTTCTTATTTATTAACCTACAGATTGAGGTGGACATTCCCCGTTGTCATCAATACGATGAGCTCCTGTCTAGCCCCACTGGCCACCAAAAATTCAAGCAAGTCTTGAAAGCTTGGGTTGTCAGTAATAAAGAATATGTGTATTGGCAAGGGCTGGATTCCCTTTGTGCGCCTTTTCTCTACTTGAATTTCAACAATGAGGGTAAAATATTCATTATTGAATTTTAGTAATAGCATGAATGTGCAATTCTCAAACCTGTGTAATGATTTATATTTTCTCGCGTAAGAAACATGATAAATTTCGATTATTTCATGTTAACCAAAATTAACTGGAACACAACTTCTTTGATTTTTTTACTGCAGATGTATTTCCGTTGCACAAAATTTTCCATTTGTGGGATAAACTACTGTTGGCAGATTCTTCCTTTTCCCTTTGCATCGGTCTCTCCATACTGTTTCAACTTCGAGAATCACTGCTTAATTCAGGATTCAATGAATGTATTTTATTGTTTTCTGATATGCCGGAAATCAACATTGAAAGGTGTGTAAAAGACTCGGTGGAAGTGTACTGCAATACACCAAAAAGTGCACTTTGTCGCAAATTTGATCCCCCATCTACGACCAATTGTTCGGATCTAGGACGGCAAATAAACCTTTATGATTCAGACACACAGCATTTTAAAACCCATAAAATTGCAATAGACGATCTTCCTACCTCCTTTTCCGGAAGCCTTGAACTTAAAGAGAAACCAATGCTAAAGAGTAGTCCATCGACGGATGCCCTAGTGAGTAAACACTTTTTAAATCATCAATATCAATGAAATGTTGGATTTTCATATTATTCTGCTGTTAATGTCAATAAATAACTGATGGTGTGTATATATCTAAATCCTTTATTTTAGAAGACAGAAGCAATACCTCTAGCAGATCTTAAAGTTGAGAAATGTGCACGTATTAGTGGAGAAGATTTTTTGGAGTTACTCGACCTGAATAGATCAAAATTTCAGAAACAAAAAATGATTGTAGTGGATGTTAGAAACCAGGAAGAGTAGGAACTAAGACTAAATTACATACATATAATATATCATTAAACTTCATTAAACCAATTTGTGCTGATAAACAACCTAATATCATGGATATTTTTGTATTGTTTATGTTTAGCTTTAATAGAGGAGCCATACCAGCGAGCATCAATATGCCCTTCATTACTTCGTTTACTCAGGACGGATTCTCTTTTGTACAGACCCCTGAACTATCTATTTTAAAATCAAATATTGGTAAAATCATAGTCATTGTTGGTAATCGAGGTGATTCAGCAGTTAAGGCAAGTGTCTGTGTAATCGCAACCATGTTGGCTACTTTCAATATTTTTCAATTAATGTATTTCATTCATTTAATAATTTCCTTACTTTTTAGTTTGCTGAAAAAATTTTACGACTGGAATATCCCAAAGTTTGCGTTTTGCATCGTGGGATTGATATATTCCGGTCATCCAACATTCTCGTCGTTCCATCTACCGTTTGAAGAAAACAAAGTAACATCTGAATGTTCAATGATATGGCAATTTTACAGCAGTCTACAACTGGACGATTTGCAGCTGTATTCATTTTTGATACGTATGTATATAGATACATACATATGTTGGTTTCAATTGAAATGTAAGTACGTTTTCGTTTCCGAAACCGTCAGCAGTTGAAGTTTATTTCTAATATTTAAATTTTACAAACAATGCGAGAGATTTCCTTAAATGTCGAACAATGTAATACCAAAGAATAATTATATCAGAATGCATATTAAGAATTCTCGCTCCTTATTTAACAGATTTACTATATCATATTCATATTATATGGATGAAAATCTGATTTTGCATATCAATTTGATTTTCTGGAATCTATTACAAATCTCATTACGTTCGTATATACTTATATCAAGTTTTATTAAAATTTGCTACATTTATTTCTTCGAGTAAACAAATCATTTCACTGTTTTCACTATTTCTCATAATCACTTTTAATGAAGTTTTCACTCAATGCTTAAAATGTTACATTTCCGCATTTTTAAATAAAAATCAAGGCATCGTTAAGTACATCCAATGTTATATCGACGTATAGACCCAACCTTTGACCTTACGTGCGTGGTGGGAAATTATATTTTTATTGAAAAAGACGTGGCATATTGTGTGGTGCAATTACTAAATTTCCAAAAGAAACTAGAAAGTTTAAGTTAGTTTTATTAGGGTTACACGGAAAACCTGGGTCCATGGTAAGGAAGCTATAAAAGCTGTTACTTTTACCCAGGCTTGTAAATACACTAGAATTAGATTTCTAAAAATCTTTTTAAGCTTTAATTCACATTCCCACGTCACCCTCCCTTCAGCCGAAAATAGCAACATGTATATAAGGGTTTTTTACGTATCTGAATAGTTTCAGCTAATATAAAATTTGGTTATCTGTCCGTCCTTCGGTGGCCGCGTGCTCCACTGCCAAATCCCTTTGACCTATTTCAACGAAACTTGGCACAGCATCATAAGGGTCCCCAGTTGTGCAAATAAATGTTCGGTCATACTACTAGGTATGTACTCCTGGACCTCTGGGTACAAATTCAGAGTTAAAGGGATAATCCGCACATGGGCCTCTTTTTTACCCTTGATCCAGTACGGAGTTAATTCACGAGGTAACCTGAAACGGTAAATTTGAGGTCGATGGGGTCTTCGGTATTGAACTTGCAGTGAAAATGGCTATGACATATGTCATTGTGGGGAAGTCGTTAGGGATACTTACATCCTTATTATGCATATGTATATTACAGCAGATTTATTAAGTAGCGAATGCTATTTATTGCAATAACGAATGTTTGTCTGTCCGCGCCATATCTCAGAAACGGAAAAAATTTTTGGAATTCTGCTTGCACCAATCGATAGCCCATGACCTCTAGTTGTGTACCTGATATTCTTGAGGTCAAAGGTCAACGGGGTCAAAGGCCACATAGACGTATCTCTGGTGTTTATAAGACGATTTCTACCAAACTTTGTATATAGGTAGCCTATGGCCTCCTTTATAAGTACACAAAAGCTTGACCCCCTATGTCAACGGGATCAGGGTCAAAGGTCATATAAGTGTATCTCTGGTATTTATGGGACGATTTGCACCAAACTTTGCATACAGGTAGCCTATGGCTTTTTCTATTGGTAGATCAAAGTTTGATCCCCTAGGTCAAAGGAATCAAAGGTCATTTAGTAAAAACGTTATATCTCATGAACCCATGTGGGGATTTTGATCAAATTTCGTATTCAAGCAAGATTGTGGCTTTTTAACGTATTTTTTCCTAATATTTCATACATTCGCTACTTTCCTATGTGTTTATGGAAATGAATTGAAGAGTTAGGAAGGAAGGGAGGATTTCAGCTTCATTATCCAACACAGTCGATATTTTTTTATCACGGTTTACACCTTGGTCGCTACGGGGAATTTTTATATTTCGTTTTAGTTGGAGATTTTCATGTTTAGGCGATTTGAATCTTGGATATTTTCATGTCTGGTCAAAACACTTTGGAGGTTTTTTGTATGGACGATTGTAATTTTGGATAAATCCGTGTTGAGCGATATGATACTCTGGGTATTCCGTGGGAATAACATGGATTTTTTATTTTGAACTTCATCGATTTTAAACAATTAAAATCTCGTCTCGTACATACATTTACGAGCTAGTATTACAGAGTTAAGCCCCAGTCGGGAAATGAATGAACTAAAACCGGTTAACAGGAGAGCTCAGAGATTCGGCTAAATGAATGACCCAGTTTAGGCTTAGGGTAGCTTTGAATCAACTGAAGGAATACACATTTCTGTAAGAGTGAAGCCAATGCCTTTTGACGTGATTTAACTTAGTCTAGTGTCTAAATGAGTATATGTAAATATTCAGTTACAGCAAGTTTAATAGGACATTAAATGGGGAGTTTAAATTGCAAAAATTCCAAAATTTAAAACTAGGTATCTAGTTTTTCACCATAAGCAAATCAAGTAAACACAGGAATCCCATAAACGAAATTTTAAAAATTATCCCCTGACTTACCTAGTGGGATTTTATTGTTGAAAAATAGCACCTTAAACTCACCAAACAATTGCCTATTGAACTTGCTATATAACACAATTTCTTTGCGTTTGTTAATTAATTACATTTAACAACAACTGTCGATAACCTGTGTTGTTGCATGACAACAACATGCACTGTGAGCTAGGCAGCGAGCGAAAAAATGTGGCGGGACGGATATCTATAGACCGTTAATGTCGCGGCACCCTCGAGCATGCAGAATCTTTTCTGTGTTTCGTGAGCTTCTACATTATGTATCAGGACGCCTATAAAGGTCGCGGAGATTCTGCACGCTTGCATTTGGCCATAACGTTTACATAGCTTACACTAGCATCTTCTTCTCTCGATCGGTCCCGTCAACATGGTAGGGTATGCCTTACATTTCTCTGAGCGGATCGAGGGCGGACGGGCTTATTATATAGCTGTAGGAGCTGGGACAGGAAGGAAAGGTAATAGCATTGAGTAGACAGTCTTCATCGGACTGGACCTAACCATTCTTACAATGCCCCATATTTTTGTAACCACGATAGGCATACCCTATTGTTAGTTGTGGTAGCTTTTGTTGTTCAACTACTGAAAAAGTATTCAGTAGTTAATGAGATTGTCTTCCTGTCTGTCTGTGTGTTTGTTGACACGCTAACTTTTGAACCCAAACGAATTTTTAATTTCTGTTTTCGCCAATCGACAGATATGTTCAGTAGCTTTTATGAGTTCGAAGATGGGGGTTAGGGGTGCCCCCCTGGGATTGAGCGGGACCAATTTTTTTTCAAATCACAACCATAGCTGAAACTTGGTGTACACTACACAATGATTAGTTGTGACGTTTTGCAAAGGTTGGCCTAGTATAGTTAACCCTATTAACACGAAGGGGGCGTCAAACTCTGAAAAATGTTTCGCCTATAACTCCTAAACGGTAAATTCGTTTTATTTGTGGTTTTCACTAATCAACTACCACTGACAAGGGCTATATATGACATATGTCAGCATGACATGTCAGTGACACCTCCTTGGGGTAGATTCCCCCGTCATTTGACCGGCTCTCTTCTAGTACAACATATTTCAAGAACGATGGTCAGTAAGAAGACTATACAATGTAGAATAGGCTTTTACATGAGCCTGTATATGGAGATTGGAGAGTACAGTACAGTACAATACGACGTTGCTGGGTGCTGAAATTGAAATGATTTAGTCTAACCCCGCCCCCAGTGGGAGCCTCCCACACCCTAACTTAAACTCTACATGCAGATTTCGATATAGACAGTGTACAAATATGGGCAACGTGCGACTCCAATGTGCACATGAGGGTAAAGTGAGACTCCACCAATGTACACATGAGGGTAAAGTGAGACTCCACCAATGTACACATCAGGGTAAAGTGAGACTCCAATGTACATATATGGGTAAAATACACGCACATTGCTTGATCCATGTGATCGTTGGAGGATGTCAATGTTTAAATTTGTTTATTAAAATAAGCATAGTTGCCTTTTTGATAGAATTGTGCAGTGATCGATTGTGATCACAATATGCCTAATGCTACTACTGAACTGCACGCCACCCCACTAACCAAAATTAACCTTCTTACAAAACGTAATCTAATCTTCTTAACAAAACGTAACCTAATCTTCTTAACAAAACGTAACCTAACCTTCTTAACAAAACGTAACATAACTATCTTAACAAAACGTAACCTAACTAGCTTAACAAAACGTAACCTAACCTTCTGAAAAAACGTAACCTAAGCTTCTTAACCTAACCTAACTTAACCAGCATTAGAGTGGTGTGTGTAGGATGACATGCGTGGTAATAGGGTGGCGTGCAGTTTAGTAGTACCTAATATGAGAGTGAGTCATATTTGTGACTGTGACTCCTCCAAATTTGAAAATATTAGGAATACAAAAAAGATGCCTTATACGGTTTATTACGTAGATGAAAGTAGTGAAATCGTCTGAAACGGTTTGACCGTTTGACTTCAAACTTGGCATACAGGTTTCTCAGGTCAAGACCTCGCTCACTAGTGATTTTCAGACCGATCGGTCAACATGGA
>JAHZNB010003950.1:0-34447 GCA_027744295.1 Callyntrura guangdongensis
AGGTCCAAATGCATCGTACTTAGTCGAGTATCTTTGATTTGGCGTGTTCGTAACAAAACGGTATCCTTGTCAGTTCGTCACCACTTCTTCGGACGTTATCGTCCGACCGTTTCTTGACCTCAACGGCTTTATATAGCAACAACACAAAAGTGCCAAAGGATCAATGTGACAAATGGCCCTGACAAATCTGAAACTCGATTGTTTGTGAGTAGGATCATTTACTAATTACTACACAAAAGTATCAAGTCACGTTGAAATTCAGAAAGCATATTGTTCCTACTATTTTTTGTGAGTTTTATAAACGTGATGAGCTTAATGAGTAATTGCAACTTCTCGTCTGACGAAATCAAAGTATAGATACATACATATACCACACTCCATAGCACAAAGCACAAAAACCGTTTTTTAAATAGCTAAATTGAATGATGATTTCACAAATGACATGCAGCATTGATAAAGCAATATTAGTTACAAGTTGTAACTTACAACCACATTACCCGGCTACAACTTTACAATGTTATAGCAAACGATATAACTCACTCAGTCAACCTTCAGTTCCTTCAAATGGAATGAAACATTGCAAACTAATGGGTAGTTTCTTTCCTTCACACTTTGACAAACTGAGTTCAATGACAGTGACCGACGGTTTTACGATTCAACCAACCTTAATGTAAGAGGAAGAATGGAATGAGTGGAAAGGAAAACATTAGTATAAGGAACTTAAAAGAAATACGATTCTGTTGTTACATGCTATTATTGCATGCATAAATACATGATTGTCTGGATTTTGAATTTATAGCGAAAAGGATTTCGTTTGGTTTACCAATTTTGCAATAGCGTGTAACTATTTCATGTCGTACGCATTTCAATATTCGAAAAACGATACAAATTTTGTAGATTTTAGAAATATATTTAACATACTGTAAATCTTTCAATAAGCGGATTGAAAATGTGAGGGAAAATAAGTGAAAGTTTAGTGATGACCAGTTGTCACTAATCCAGAAACACCCTAGACCGTAAAACGACGGGAACGCTTCTGAAAAACAAAACAGTATTGATAAAGCTTTACAAAAAACACGACAAATAATCGCTAGGAACGATGAAATTTTTTACAATTACTCTCTTGGCCAGACCGCGTGAATAACTATGTAACCAAACGATAGATAACCTTTATGCCTTGACTTAATAATACTGTTTTTACAGAAGCGCCCCTTTAATACTATAGATTCTAATTCACATGTGAATATTATGTCTATATCCAGATAGCATGATGCTGAGCAAGGAAAAGCCAGAAAAATTGGTGTAAAGATAAACATACTCCACATTTAAAATATGTGGAATCGTATCAATCATATCATGGAGTGATTTTACATAACAGTACACAAAAACGGAATAGAAATAAGAAATTGAATTTTAATAAAATCCAATTCCTTCCACATTTTATTCAAATTTACACAGTGTGAAAATTTCATAGCACATACAAAATTTTCTGTATAGCAATTTGTTTGAACGAAATCACTGAAACTCTGTATATTTATGTCTGAATTCACACAATCTAATAATGAAGGTACAGTTTCACAGCGGAAACGGTGGCAGGATGCAAAATAAATTAAGTTTCATAGGTGAAAGTGGTCATTATCATTAATTTACATGCTTGTGATTTGACTTTGCCTCTAGTCTAGTCTAACCACAGAATACAGTAAAACTACTGCTGGTTTTGAATATGACGGCGCAATATTTTAAACGAAAGCAATACGCATATAAATACTGTTTTCAGCCCAATATTACCTACATTGATTGCAGTTCAATTTATCGCTTCAGTGTACCGGAAATACTACTTATTCATTTTTTTCGTAGATATCTACAAATATTTTATTACCAGTTTAAATACTATGCAAAAGAGAACTTAAAGATCGACAGCAAATTGCTTGAAGACACACACCTTCCTGAGTGAAATGGTTACTGAAATTGAGTTTTCGACGAAAGCCCAAATTTTTTTCCGTGTGGCGCTGTCAACTTCCCTCTATATTAACAAGCATTTCTTTTAGCCTACCATATTATAAGGTGGATACGCAAACTCAAATGACTTTTTAGTGCCTGTGGGAAAGTATGATGATAATCCACTAACATTTGCCTTAAATAAACGACTGCCAGAATATGAGAGGTCCCGCATACATTTCATAGTAATGTTTCATTTCCATTTCCGTCGCGTTACCGCCCCAATAAAATGCCACGGTTCTACGTTTATAATCTGCCACTTAATTTTACAAATTTCACACTGTATATTATGTACTAGTACACAATCTACAGATCTGGCTGGCTCCCCTCAACAAAATTACATAACGGACCGGAGGGCGCTTTTTCAGGCAAAGCTCAACATTTTGAATCATACACCGGAAAATGTAAAAGATTGAGTTGGTTTACCACATTTCCACAAACTGGTATATGTATGTTCAACGATGTAGGTGATGCTGTAACAATGCTGTGAAGAGACACGAAATAATAAAAACCAGGGCTAGTCAAAACATAGTTTTGAATGCTAAGGTTGGTATGTATTTAAGTCTGAACGTTATATTATATAAGGAAAAGGAATTTTCGCAAGGAACGTAAATGTACTTCAGTATTCAGTCAATACTCTCACATGGAAGTTTCTTCCCATTAACCGTTCCAAATCTCTAACATATGCCAAAGATACATTAATAAATCGGGTGTAATAAATGAATATTTGCTGTAACGTTGCTCGTGAGAAGCTCGAAATTTCCTATCGAAGCAGAAGGGTTGCGGAGTAGTCTGTGTAGTGTATTTAATGAAAAATATTCGTACCCAATATCAGAGATACAATATTAAGTAAGTTCAAAGAACAAATTGTAGACACAATTTGTGTCGAAGAAATGGAACAGATAGACGGAGCCTGCTTATACATTTAGGTACACAGCTTGAAACGAAGCGAATGCTGAAACATGCTAACACGGTGACTCGTAAAGTTGAAATGTAACCACTGAAAATGTTTACATTTACTTCTGCCCTAAAGGCTTTTAAAAGGGATGTTATTTTGATTGCATATCATACGTAATCTACATGAGTTGAAACCCTGAGCAAAGTAATTTTACTGTCGGAAACAGCTTCATGGTAAATGTTTATACAACCGTAAATAATAAAATCATTTGATTGCAGAGTATCAGTTTGCCTGGTTGCAAATAAAAACTTTCTCTTTTATGAACACGTCGTTCAACCATCGGCAAATTCGAAATTAATGTTGCAGGCATTTTATTATTGTTATTCTAGCTATAAAACTTCATACGGTATGCATATATGTAGGAGTTGCCAAATTGTTTATTGGTTTCAGTTACATATGCGTATATTGTTGTATTTTTTTAAATAGCAGCACTAGCAGCAGTTGTATATTTACCTTACACGGGATCTATCAGACACACCGCCAAGCGTCGTGTTAGATGTGAACATAAACACCTGCTTTAAGTGCTTTCAATTCGCATTGTTCATTTGTAAAACACAAAAATAAATCCCACTACTTGCCACTATAAAGTCGACTGAAAGAAGAGAAAATCCACATTACCTGTACTTGTCAGTTGAAAATCTGCATCGAAGTATGTGACAATGATGATATGCAAATTTTGGAGTAAAAACCATAATACATGAATGTCGTAAACAGTGAGCACTTCGCCGACTTTCACTGTAAACGTAACAATGAAATCTAGACGTTTTGTGTGTGTAAAATAAACTACGTAGTAGAAAATTTTAGTTTTATTTACTGATGTGAAATCCCCACATGCATGCATAGTATCATAAAGCCAAGCACATCGTACTGTCTGGTGGTTGTGGTTAATAGATCACTTTGTTGTAACTTTAGGCCAGAGATAGCCAATCTTTAATTTATGAAGCACTAGCTGATAATACCCGTTCTCGAACAAGGAAAATGTTGCGAGCAAAAAGACAATTTCATTTTTTATGTATACTAGCTCTTGTAACCAATATTCACTTTAAAACATTCACGTTAATACGTTTGGCCACTCTATCGGGTCTAAAAATGATAATTTTTAAAATTTACCAAAATAGGCAATAAATAATTAAATTTAACACTTTATGTACATTTTTAGTCCACAATTTATTTATGTAAAAAATCGAGATCCTGGGACCGTGTCTCATAATTAATGTCATAATAAAGCTTCTTCTTCTACTTTTGTACAAAAATACAGCAAACACTATGATTCCACACTTGCGTTAGCAAATTCAAAATGGCAAACATTAACCATTTCCAAATTATTCAATGTCATTCTGGTTCGTTGAGCGGTTAAATAGTTTTACAAATGCTAAAACTTCTTTCTACGTCTACAGTTGTCGTTGGACAATATTTCATTTCTAAATCGCTAGGTTCCCAACTTGTTTCAGGAGAATCATCGCTATTCAGTACCTTTGATATTTCCATTATTTGAGAGAAGTCAGGATTCTTTGCAAACACTGTCTGTAATTTAGCTAGCACTTCATGCCCAACAACAGTACTTTACGTTTTGAGAAACAATTTGCAATTGAAATGTAGACTGTGGATTACTACAGTCATAGTTTTAGTCAAACTACATGGCAAGATGGGCATAGGATTACAAAATATACCTTAATAAGTCAGTTTAAAAAATAAACGCATGAAATAAGTAAAACTTTTGTCAAAAAACTCAAAATAGACATTTATGTACGCTGGATAGGGACTTAAACAAGTACGACCCAAAATAGACAATATATACAACTAAAACTGTGGCTCACAGTATTTTTTCATGTGATTCGTTTACATACTGAGGCTCAAAATGATCTGAGAAACTATACGGGATAGACATTTAACTGAAACTGTCAAGGGTGGCTATGGCACCCAAACCAATGTACCAAATTTTAGCCTAATTGGTTAATAAATGCTGATTTTTGTATGTTAAAACTAAAAATAGGAATAACAACTGACCCTGTCGGGTATGAAAGTAGTCATTTTGGTCTCACACTGTGGTTAACGTATTTTTTGTGGGTTCACAACCTCTGTACCAAATTTTAGACGAATTGTTTAAGAAATGAAGATTTTTGTACGTTAAAATTAAAATTTTCTTTGGAATGAGACGTTGGCGTAATCATTAATTTTTTCGACAAAAGTGAAGGGATGATTTTTTCCCCTCCTGAACCTTAACTAAAACTTTCCCACATAGTGTCTAAATGAGTGTATCCAATTTGGTGACAATCCGTTCAGAAACTTAAAAGCTATAAGGGTACAAACAAACATACATTGACTTATATATATATATATATAGATAGATAAAGGAAATATATTTTGTCATTTTGTCAGCCCGTCAACAAACACATATCTTTAGAGGTTTTCTTGACGTGTATCCTTCCAGATTTATATTAAGTTTGAGGAATATCTTTCTCCCCTTTTCTCGAGAAAGTATTAAACTCTGTGGTTGGTTGATGTCAGTAAACGAAGAGCAGCGAGAAGACTGCTTTGATCCACAATATATCAATGCTGTTTAATTAACTAATCTTTTACTTTATTTGGTTTTTGAAATTATTATTTGCTTTTAATGTATGTTAGTTGATGTTAGAGCGTGTATTGTTGTGGGTGTGCTTTATACATAAATGGAAGCGACGGTTATAATGAGTAATGTCTTGACGGCAGGTGGAACTGAACGTACGATTAATGTGGGTCGTTGAGTTGGTTTATAGTAATATTTGATTTAATGGTCGACTACTTAAACAGAAAGATGGTCGCTTTATTGACAACTATTTTTGCTTGTATATTTCAGCTTACTCTTCAGGAGAAGCAAGAACGGGAAGAGGAGTTGAGGAAGACTCGCCTACAACTTTATGTATTCATCTGTAGGTGTATAGCATATCCGTTCAACGCCAAACAGCCTACAGATATGACAAAAAGACATACTAAAGTCACCAAATCTCAGTTAGACACGATACATATGCGCTTTCAGGTAAGTAAATAAAATCCTTACTTATATTCACGCCATGTCGTTTCATAAAAACTAGCATCAGCTATAAAATGATTGTTGTTTCATGTCTATTATTTGATGTCTCTACATAACTCCTCTCCGTATTTGCGGCACATGACTGTTTTCAATTACCATCATTATTACGCTCCCCCAGGTAGCTATTGTTTTATGCCTTTCTGCTGTGTACGGTACGAAAATAAGAAAATCAAGTTTAGCATATTTATGAGGAAATCATTCACTAAAGCTGAGAGAAAGTCTCGTAAATTCTTTTTAGTATGGATAATAAGGCATAAATTTTAATGACTACTGAAATGACTGGAAAGATTGGAGAAAGAATATAGAAAAGGCTAAACTGTTATTACAGCTACTTCCATCATCCAGCTATTGTATTAGCTCTCCCTATGCTGCTAGAGATGCTCATAAATACGTAACCGTTAAAATGTACCTACATTTATACCTATTATGTATGTAATAATTTCTCTGTCTTGAAATTTCTTGCTTATTTCCAATGGAAAGTGACGAAACAGACTACAAATAGCTCCACGCAACCATTCGGAACTTAATATGCAATAATATGGCCATGTTTAGTGGCAAAGTTAATAATTCCGTTACTCTACACCGTGGTGCCACAGCTATTGCGTTCCTACCAGCAATTGTGCCCCAATTAAGCTTATGTTGTAGGTTAGCTTTGTCATTTAACGGTGACATACACAGCGACATGATATACCGGCTAAAGATTTGGGTAAGTTGGTATACATTGAGAAAAGGAGCATCGTAAAGACATCTCATAAATTTTACCCATAGCACTAGATTTATCAGGAATGACTAGAATGTGGGTAGGGGTAGAGTGCGACATGACGCGTTTTATGTAAGTACTACTTGTGGAAAACCGAAGAAGGATGTAATGGCGACATTAATAGTTCTTTCACCAGGGTTTTCTTTCCAGTATATTCATTAGTATTACACTTATGAAACCGCGCAAATGCATGTTGTCGTAGGTACTAGTACTGTGCTAATAATAATAATCAAATTTGTGTTTTCTTCTCCTTGTGCAGAGCTTTCTGAAGGGTGATACTCAAATCGCTGCTGATGAGGCGTTCCAAAATGCCGTTCTCAACTATACTGAAGTCTTTCTAAAATCAGAACGGGTTCTCAGAATGGTTCAGGCAGGGGCTTGTTCACATCATGACTTTAGAGAAGTTTTTAAGAACAATGTGGAGAAGCGTGTTAGGTACGTGGTAGAGTATGTTTTGATCTGCATTAAAGTTTTCTTTGCGCACCATCTCAACAGACATGATTACCACGGGATCTCTCTTTCCTGTCCTTCAACAACAAGAATATTCTCCTAGGATACTATGGTGTTGACGATCATGGTCTAATTGCTTAAGTAAATAGTTAAAGAGTCTTTGATATTAGTCCTGCACTTATTCGAGCCTCTTCTCTATAGCGATATCGAAGAACATCTTCGTTTGCACATGCAGGAATAATATGTAATTGTAATAGGGTCACAATCAAGAAGCCATATATGAAAGGCAAAAATCAACAGCAACAGCAGAACAGCATCAGCGGGAAAAGCAAGCGACAAGCTAAAACTACCATCAAAAATAGTAAAAAAAAAAAAAGTTGAGTGGTTCAGATTAATTCCAGTGATAGCTGGTGATGGTGCACAGTGCATATAAATAAGGTTGCGACACTGGGATAGTAAAAATAAAGAGAGTAGTTTCACTAAAGCCAGGCCTAACAAACAGTCGAGAGTCATTTTTTCTGTCGTTGTTTTATAGCAGTAAATTAATGAAGTAAAACTGATTGCTAAAAGGGGAAAATATATTGGGCGTAGATTCATGGAAATGCCGCGTAAAGTCGCGTAGTGTAGTAGTGTGAGTGAATATATGCACTACTTTACTTAATATGCGTAGTTAGTGGCCATGTCCAAAACTACTTGTTACTACATAACATATGTATGTGTATATTTGGTACCTGTGCATTCGCATTCAATTGCATTGTGCCCCTCAGGGTACTCTTGGTTGTGTATAGTCTAACTAAATGTTCACTTCTTGTTTGAACAATGGAATTTGTAGGTCCTTGCCAGAAATAGATGGGCTGAGTAAAGAAACAGTCCTCGCTTCATGGATGGCCAAGTTTGATTGTATTTTCAAAGGAGACGAGGACACCAAGCGACCCCGGCTTCAACAGTCACTCCATTCTGAGCTAATTTTGTCGAAAGAGCAACTGTACGATATGTTCCAGCAAATTCTAGGCGTGAAAAAGTTTGAACATCAGTTGCTGTATAATGCCCTGCAGGTACTGACAAAAATGGAGAGGAGAAACCTAAAAAGAATGACGCATGCTTTCTTTCATTTCCTTCACAGTTTCAGTCTCCTTTTTCTCTGTATCTCTCTCACACATCGGACAAAAACACGTACACATACTCTTGCTTGATCGACATACATACGAACACATAATAGTGATCATGACTGAAATTTTACGTTGACTCTTTCCTTCCATTTTTTTGTCAGAAGTTTACATAAGTTGTCGTTCTCTATGTTTACGTTGTTGTCTTATTAACATGCTAAAAGTCATAAAATGAAATACTACGGCAGTAATGATAATCATGAGCTGGAAGATATAAAGTTACCAGTAGAAATGTTTCTGGTCGTGATGGTCTTTACTTTTTTAGAACCAATCTTGGAGGGCATCATTTAAACCGTGTGTGGTTCCTGTACTCCATAAAAAGAATCTTCTCTTTTAAGAACAACTCGTAAAATAGCCTACAACCGGTTTTACAGATGCTGTACTTTACACTTTGATATTCGTAATTATATAGTAGTACTGTGTCATTGTATTTTTTATAAAAACATTTATTATTACTTGTCGGATTCTTTGTCTGTCTCTCCGTATACGCAATAATCAAAGCATATCATAGCTTGTAGTTAAATTGTGTCTTATTTTGCTACTAAAAGTCGAACACAACTTCGACCCTTGTAAAACTGAAGCATCAAGTGACCATAAAGTTGTAAAGGTTATTAGCAAGGTCCCTTTCAGTAGATGTATTTTTTTAAAGACTGTTTGGGGCAACGTGAAACAAGTAGTCAAAATATCTAATCCTTCCAATTAAAGTCTAAATTATGTTGCAATGTTAATGTTTGGTTTGATAACCGTAGTAAAATATACAACAAAATGGGTACAAAGATATCCAAAATATGATTTTTACATCAATCAGAATATTAGTAAATACCGTCCAAGAGAAAAGGCATTATTTGCCATAATGTTTTCGTTTACAGTGCCTTTTCACTTTTTTCATAACTCCTTATTAAAAACGTATATGATATTTTGATGTATGCAGTATGTAGTATATTGAGGCATTATAATGTTGCAGTAGGTTTAAATTGCGAAGTGTCCTTAAATAATATCCGCGTAAATAAAAGTATTTTAAAATGGGAATTTTACTGCATTTAGTATGTTAATTTCAGTAATGTCTGTCTTTTGGATAAAATACTCTTGTTCCTTTTCTTTCTTTCTCTTCTTCTTCTCTTCTGTCTCTCTCTCACTCACTCACTCACTCTTGAAAACTATGCCAAAAGACAGGCATGCTGGAAACGTCTCCTTAAGTTTTTTGCTGTAACTGAGCTATGTTTTGATTTTAATTTGGCCCATAACATATCAGGAGAAGCTCAGTGTTAAGGTAATCATTAACTTTTTTTCATCAATGGAAGCAACGTACAAATGTTCCCTGCTCTGCTACTTGTCTATCTCTTTAATAGCTCTCTCTCTCTATCTATCTTCTATCTTTCTCTCTGTATCTCTCTCTCTGTTATTCG
The DNA here is from genome assembly GCA_027744295.1 of Callyntrura guangdongensis. Classification (NCBI taxonomy): domain Eukaryota; kingdom Metazoa; phylum Arthropoda; class Collembola; order Entomobryomorpha; family Paronellidae; genus Callyntrura; species Callyntrura guangdongensis. The sequence continues at coordinate 9,809 of JAHZNB010003950.1, forward strand.
TCTGTATATTATACTTATCGGCAATGTGCAAGTTGGCAGTGCATTGGCATTTTTTCTATAAAACTATATACCTCTATCTCGTTCTCTTTTTCAGTACTGTATGTAAATATCTATCTATGTATATAATACGCAACTCATCGTCACTCTTTTAAACTATTTGTAAATCCCCTTCAGTGCTATGCGTATCTACTTCCCTTTATGTGCTCTCCGGTTTTTATTTTATAATCACTTCACCATGTTGTCACAATATTGAAGTTTGTTATGCGGTTTTATGCATCTTGGCTACTTAAAACCCTATTTTCTCTTTTCCCGTGAGTGATGAAAAGCAATGAGTACCAACAATCCAATTTTACAAAACCCATTCCTCTCCCTCCCCTCCCTCGCCCTCCTATCGTTAGCTGGACTCAAATTAACGAATTACTCTCCTTGAAATACCGTATTGCTGATTGAGAGGAGTTAAAGTTTGGATTCAGTTTTTATTACTGTGACAAGTGTAATATGATGAGACTCTCGTAAAATATTGTTACGAGCAGCAGTCAAACTTCCTCTGCACGTTATTCAGCAGCTACATGTCTACCTATTGTTTTGTTACTATCATCTCTGGCTACTACTCTTACATCCAGTTTCCTCTTCAGGTAAAATGATTTTTATTTGTTATTTGTCAACGGTTTCGGTACTTGTACTACTACTTTATCTGCCTGTTCGAAATAGACTTTCATTGGCATTGTTCAGGTGACAGTAACAACATCAAAATGCCCTTTCCCCTTTAACGACTTAGAAACTGTCTTTATTATAGAAGTAGTACAACACACACTGGTGTTCTACAAACACACCGTGGGACTGAATTTTACTTTCCCCATTTTTACTATGCAATAGACAAAAAACACCCGTATTCAGTTTTATGACTACCAATACCAATTCATATGTAACTGGTATATCCTTTTGTCACCACTATCAAAAGACACAATCATTTCTTTTTTTTTTCGTTGTTTCTCTCGCACGCTCACTCACTCGTTATAGTCACCGCACCTTCCACACTCCAGAATGGGTTTTGTGCAGTGAAAATGATACACCATCACGTTCTCAGATGTTATCCTGTGGTGTATTTTCCCCCGCCTAATTTTAATGTTTTACCACAATTCATATCAACTATGTTTTTATTTTTGAAACAGTAGAAAAAATATCAGTACGCGATTGTTTCCCAATTTTATCCTCAACGTCAGCCATTACCAATATTTTTACACACAAAATGCTGCTGCTGTGGTATCGTGCTGTATGTTTGTTTTGTCCTGTCTATTTTAAAATTTCCTGTGATGTATTGAGAATTATGAACGACTTAAAGAGGATCTTGTGACTGCTTGAAATCAAACACATTAAACGGTAGCATAAATGTCAAGAATCTGGATTTTTATGTTTTCAAACAATGAATTCTATCTAGGACAGTAACATTGCTGAATTATAAAGTAAAGATCCATCAAATTGTGACATGTTTGTCAGTATCTGTATATTTTTCACATGTCTCGTTCAGAGTATTTTCCTGCTATCCATTGATAGAGTTTTTTTTATAAGTGTATATGTTATTTGGAAACGAACACTACAAAGATAAGCTAGCAGTATCCGTCCAACTAATCAATCACATAACCCGACTTTTAGCAACGTAATAGACGTCTGCAACAACCTGAAATATTACAAATTTCTTACACTTCGGTGGGAAATCTAAAACACAAATACCGCAGTACTTTTTTTTAACTCTGAGCACGCCGAGATCTGAACTCGTACCCCATTGACATCAGAAAGAAAACTCACCAGTCTTATTCGTGCTCCTTCTTTTCCGATGATTGTGTTTCACGTTCACTGTTGTTAAAAATCCACGTACAATAATGTCTTCAGGCATGTATGTGGTATACCTGTTTTTGTCGTTATTACATAGTATTGAGCGAAATTCCTCTTTCATTTTCTTTCATTAATTTTCTAGAACAAATCCTTGTCGTTTTTAATTATTTAGTATTTGATTTGTTTACTCTTTCTAGACATTTTCCTAGATAGCAAGGTAGAAAGCGCTATATACTCGTTCATTTTGTATATTTCTATATGTTTTAGTAGCCAGTTGTCAGAGATAGATTTGTTTATCGTATTTTAGTGTGCTATATATGTTGTTATGATTCGTATTGTTATAATTGTTATTATTTATTCTTATTACTATATAGAAAGTTAATGTGTAATTTGCCGCAGAAATGTGTCATCTCTCAGCCAATATCATGTGATACAATCGCATCTCTCTTTTTATTCGTATATATTTTACCATTGTATCTCTCTGTCTTTCTCTCGTAAATAGATGACCATTGTTGTTGTGTAAATATTATCAGATAGATGTATGCATTATCGATATCTGTGTCAGTGGATGTCGCAGTCTTGTTCCGTATATTGTGTGTACCAAGTGTATGTTTATCGATATAAAATATTACGTGTACTTATCAGTAATAGATATATAGCGCATACATATATAAACATTATACATTTACGTATGCATTAAAATATTTCTATATTTAATACTTTACTACTTTTAATATTCTTAAATATACGTTATAAAATTAAGACGGCGATCTTTAAGAACAACCATGTTGTTGTCAGTCCCCTTTGCTTTTGTTCCTTATGATGGTCCAGGTCTCAAGTGTCTCTAGCGAAACTCGAGGGAGACTCGGGTGAAGATACGCAGTTGAGTAAAATGGATGTTGTACTCACCTTCACGCTTGAGGTAAGTTTAACTCTTTTCATTGTTCTTACAACTAGTAGTAGTGTTCAAGTTTGTATGGGGTAATAAGCAGCACTCACAACAGTCAGTATGGCGCTGCTGTTAAGACTTTGATTTAAACACTTCGAAACAAAAATGTGAAATGAACATAACCCCATGCAGTTATAATAAAATCATTGACCATCATCAATATTTTTTTTACAAAACTAAAGCAGTTTTATGTGAGATGTTCATGAGTACAAACAAGCCCATTGTTGTTGCGTGTAAATATGAAATTCTGCATGACAAATGTACTTCTGTGCTTAATATGAACGCTAGCGTGAAAGCAAATTGTAATGAAAATTTACTAATATCCTTGTTTGTGTCACTATGTTTCCTGATTTTGGAATCAAGGTAATCGTAATGGAGGTTAAAGGTCTCAAATCCCTTGCCCCTAATCGAATAGTTTATTGTACTATGGAGGTTGAAGGGGGCGAGAAGCTCCAAACTGATCAAGCAGAAGCATCGAAACCCATGTAAGTTGACAACATTGTCTTCCTACATTGCACAGTAGTATCAATTGCAGATTGATGAAAGTGAAGTCATCTTATCTTCCAAATAAGCTTAATATACTATGCTTGCACAACATTAAAATTTCGGTGCACTATTTCATTTTATATTTTGCTACAGAGCATACAACTAGTTTATGGGGCTACCTAAGATTCTTTGAAATTGTAATACTGTTTGTTTACTGTTTGAGTTATACTGTTTGAAGCTCCGTTACAAAAGTATGTGCGAATGCCAAATATGTTACTTTAACTTGTGTAGGTGGGACACTCAAGGAGATTTTTCCACAAATTTTCCCCTTCCTTCCGTAAAAGTTAAGTTGTACACAGAAAACCCTGGTATGCTCGCCCTGGAAGATAAGGAGTTAGGAAAAGTTGTTCTTCGGCCTACACCACTGTCCACAAAGGTAAGTAAATAATGGAACGTCCGTATAAATGTATATGCCATAACAGCAATGACAGCTTTACTCTCATTTATGCCTGTTAACAATCATGAGCTATTTCATTCAACATGGACTTCTATGTTATGCATACGAACACTTATTTGGTTCAAGGAAACTTATTGCTTTAACTGTAATATTGTGCCGTCAAGTAATTATTCAAAAGTTTGTACCTAATTACTGACACAACTTAGGACTTTCCTCCATATTCCCTAGTATTTTCCGCTTGTAAACGATAAACGATGTTCGACACATTCTACGCAGCAGTATACTTTATGAGCGAACATGAATATTTTATACCACAGTAATTGCATTTCATGCACACTGCACATTTGTTACAGATCGAGCTTTGCAAACACCTGCCTAAACACAATTATCAGTTTATTTGAACAATATTTTACTTATTGCTCGCCTTTCTGTTGATGAGCTTGATGTATTTTCTGTGTATGCAGGCCAAAAATCTTGATACAAATCCGAAATACAATAGTGAGTTAAGCTGGTGGTTTGAGTAGGCAAGGGAAAATTGTGGCTAGGTGCTGAGAATATTGAAAGCCATATGTATCCATTTCAGGGTCACGAACCCATAAGTGTATGATTTCACCACAGCCAATTTCACAGTTAAATTTAATACACTAGTATCGATTACTGTAACCTCTTCAAATTTCGTTGGCATACTCACACTCTTTCACTTTTTAAAAAGTAGGAAAGTACAGGTTTCATGTTAAAATAAAAACTACAAAATGTGTTTAGCTTTTGTGTGTGTGCTTAATCGTGCGTATAGTTTTACAATAGCGTGTTTTTATTAATTCGATAGTGCCGATTTTTTTATTATGAACTTTAAGTTCGCAGCACATAATATGTTGAAAATACAGTAATTGCATGGTAATATTTTACTGGCAACCGCTACCATTATGTTATGCTGAATAGTTGAAGAAACCCCAAAACTGTTATTCCTTCCTGGTTGCACAAACACCAAACACATGACATGAGTTGCCTATATTCTGTCAGTTTCATATGCAAAGCGCTTTGTGTAGAATAGAAACCTGAACTATTGCATGTATTTACATTGTGGAAGATATGTAGTAGAATTATTTTTTTTCCTGTAATTTATATTTATAGGCTCCCGAGTGGCATAAAATGAACGTCCCGAAAAACGCAGCTGATCAAGATCTACGAATTAAAATTGCGTGTAGAATGGACAAACCTTTGAATATGAAACATTGTGGGTGAGTAAATAAAAAGAAAATAATAATACATCAGAATTCAAAAATACACCTCTCTAAAGTATCCATTCAAAACTTTCAGTTTATGGCAATTTCAATCAATAAACATGGATACATAATACACGCACACGTTCAAATAAACTGAACCAGTAAATGCATATTATTAAAGTTATAAATGTCTAACATATTTGTTTGTTTATGCCCTATATCTTTACACACATGTTGTTTGTAGCTCCTCGTAGAGTTGTCCTTTCAGTTACATACAATGTGAAATGACAGTTTGTGGATATGCGTCGTAGCATTGTGAAATAACCACACGTATTAATTGCTCTTTTCGAGTTGTTTGTGTTTATTACGACAGTTTATGCTCGTTTGGTTAAGTAAATGAACTCAATTTTAATAGACAAACCGATTATAAGAGGTTCAATTTCAATTCAGACCGAATACTATACATTAGAAGCAGAAAATTGGCAACCAAATATTGTATGTATTTCGGTAGTGTTTTTTTGTATATATATATGAGTGAACAAACATTCCAAGTCAAGAGGGGGAGTTGAGATATAACTTAATGGTTTTTTTCTTCTGCAAAATTTATTTCGTTTATTTACTGCAACAAAAGTAAAAAGGGAAAATTATTGATCAAAACTCTGACGTGATTCACACACAACAATCAATACTCGAATACTCGAAATGTATGCAGAACACAGTTAAGTGTGGGGATCCTGATGTTGTACCATTATTGCATCCCCACATGATATAAATAAATAAAATGTGTACATTTGTACAGCTTACTATGAACACAGGCAGAAACTATTGTGCACACAGTGGTCACACAAATGGCATATTAGGGAACGCGGAGAAAAAAACCAAACATTTTAGGCATATGTATACATACATATGTAATCCATGCTGGTACATATATACATGTCCATTTTTTTATAACAATCGCTACCACTATAGGGTATCTTTAGTACACCAAAATAATCCACTACCACATCAGTATTACTGCATATGGCTGTGGAAAACATTTTAGTTTTTCTTCATCATGTTCATCATCATCACTTGGAGAATTCTTTTGTGTCTTAAGTACGTCAAAAAAGATATATCAATCTATATCGACAGAGGGATAGAGCATTATACCCGCGGATCGTAAAAGATCGTAAAAGCTGAGCAAGTAAAGCTGCATTTTCATCGACATAAAGGCACTGTTTACATGTTACGTAGGATACACATAAATGATACTTTATATTTTGTTTATGTTTTGGCTGTTTTACATTCTTTCTCCCAGCATCTCAGCTAAATGTGAACATAACACTGCGCCCCTTGTCATAGAATTCGCTTAAAGAGAAAAAGAAGAAGAAAATATATCTCTTTATTGCTTTTTTGCAATTCTCTTTAAACATTGTCCATTTGGCTTTTTGTACCTTCAGAAATTTGTATGCACTTGGAAAAGGCGTATGGAAGAAGTGGAAAAAGCGTTACTATATATTGGTTCAAGTCTCTCAATATACTTTTGCCATGTGCTCTTACAAGGAGAAAAAATCCGAACCTACTGAGATGCTACAATTGGACGGTTATTCCGTTGACTACATCGAAGGTGCAAGTGGTAAGAAGACGAAAATAAGTTTCTCATGTTTTCCTCTACAACTAGTACTTACCTCCTCCTTTTTACGACTATTTACCATTATTATCTACTAGACTTTCCCTCTACAGCTTTTTCAGTGTGTATCCAGCAGTTATGTGCTATTTAGCGGGTTTTCGTTTTTAATTCGTACACATTCATTCATCCTACATACATGTATTCACTATATATATATTTGTGAGATTGGGTAGAGATAATAATACTTGCAAAATAGGTAGTTCATGTTACACGAGGCCCCAAACACTATAGAAATATAATATGATGCTATACATGCTTGAACGAACTATTTTTTATTTATGATGTACACGTAATACTTGTGCAGTTGTAACCTAAGACAGTGTATGTAGTCCGTGTTGAGTTGAGGTCTTTTAGGAGCGTGCATTTGCGAAGTGAACATTGGTGCAATCATTTGAAAAGTCGACACAGTGAAGTTAGATAACATGTTTTCATTTTTTTTCTGGAACACAAAAAGAGTCTCCAATACAAGTTTTGCATATATGCGTCGCTATCAACGTAAGTCTCACGCTCTCGTTTCCTTGTAGATTCCTGACCGGAGGGGGCGAAGAGAGAAAGTTAGTTTAACAGTGTTATTATTGTTGTAATGATACACATACAGAATGAGGAACACACACGTGCTATGAAGTTTTCACTTCCATTTAGTTTTTCACAGTAGCTGTGGGAATAAGAAAGTTTCTTTTGGAAGGAAATAGAAAAAATAGCAAAATGCTCCATGAAGGACGTCTTTTGTATGTGTACCCATACGGATAGTAGATTTGATTTCTATATTAGCAGACACATGCACACATCCATGTTTTCCAGACAGGTCTGCATGGATGGAAATGAAAGAAGATGGAAAAGAGTAGTTGTAGCAAGATGCGTAGGTGTTCCGATAAAGTGTAGGCTGCGGTAATGTTGGGAGCGTAGGCAAGGAAAGTAAGTAGCAGCAGCAAAATCAGATTGTCGCACTTGACTTAAATGCTTACGAGCGAGAGGGTTAGTTGAACAGGAAATGATTGTCGCAATGTAATTTCACACCATATATCATATCGACTTTGTCCGTACACCGTAATAATCTGTAACACCATTTCCCGTATTTTCCTTTCATCTTTATTATTGCCTATCCCTTTGCCTTTCTACTTGGAACGGGGCTGGCTCCCCTCTGCTGTGAAAAATGATTGACATCTAGCTACTATATTATTAATGTGCGTCTGGCATAGCTAATTAGCTTAACGGCTTTTCGTTTTCTTGTCAAAATTTTTAGCCAATCTAATGGTGGGAATGGGTAAGTGACTCAGAATACAATTATTACTTGTTACTTGTTACTATTTCATATTTGATGCGCCCTTTTCATCTTTAATTATTACATTATTTCGTTGTGCTTATTACTATATCTACATAACGACGTGCAAGTATACTATTTGCTTTTATCTGGAGAAAGCTTAATTTCAATTTGCATGTTTAATTGAAACATTTTCTTCTAGTGTGCTTATTAATGACTGAAGCCGTGCACAGTGGTAGTTGTACCTCACTCCTGGCATGGATATTTAATTACCCTTTCCAACATTTCTGCACACTGTGCCTTTCATTTTGATTCGTTTTTCCAATAAAATATTATTTCCTTCCAATTTAGCAACTTTTGTTGCGACATTACTAATAATTTAAAGTTAATTGCATGACAGTACATTTCTCCCCCTCAAAATATGTGCTTTATTAATGCAATAATGATGAACACAGACTTGGAGGGAGGTCGCTACTTCTTCAACGCCGTTAAAGAAGGAGATAGTGTTCTTTTTGCCTGTGATGATGAAAACGAAAGCCATTTGTGGGTCATGGCTATGTACCGAGCAACAGGGCAAGCTCATAAGCCCACACCCCCGTTAACACCAGCTGCGAAAAACTCCACCATTTCAAAAATTCAAGGAGGTACAGTGATGTAAAATTATCTTGTTCTTGAAAGCACACACGTACTCAATATAATGTTCGATTCGTGCGGTCATACACACTTTAGTCAGTGATTAAAAGTTGAAGATAATAGCATTCCATTCACCATGGTATGGTAATAAGTAATAACGCTATAGCTTACTTCCATACAACAAGAACAACTACATTCGTAATAGAATCAATTAGGCTAGTGTTAGCCACTGCTTACATAAGTAAGTTTGTTCTACTCAATTTGTTGTGATTTAATTTTCTCTCTGACGTTTATTCATTCGATTTTGTCTATTAATGCTAAATAACATCGTCAGCAGAAATGCTTTCTCTCTGTAGTAAATGATACGAATGAAAAGTTTAAATTGTACGCATTATATTGAAAGCTGCGTTCATTGACTGAACACATATTTACTTTGTTTATATGTGTGCTTAAAGATATATAAATACGCATACATACCATAATGATAATGATAAATGGTGGAAATATGCTAAAGAGAACATGGTGTGAAATATTGGTAATGGTTAAATTTGTTTTATCTCTTGGTGTATTTTTTGACAGATGCGGACCGAGCAAGGAAACACGGAATGGAGGAATATATATCAGCAGACCCTAATAAATTTGATCATCACAATATATTTAAGTATCTACAAACGTTGACATTAGACTTTCGCCTAAATGATCCCTACTGTTCTCTTGTACGTTTAAACACAAGTACTATCGAAAGCTTTACAAACAAAACAGCTTAATACATGACTTTGATAATAATCAGAACAATAGTAATAGCAAAAGTAAACACACATATGCCTCTTCACATTTAAATTTCATAAATATAGAACACCATTTTCATCCATCATGTCTGCTGAAACTCGTAAAACCGCTCGAGTCCCTACCGTTTAGTAAATAACCTTGCCTTTTTGCTACAAATTAATTTTTCAACATGATTTGCTCTGTGTAACAAGGAGATTTCCTATAGATGGTTAAACATGTGTAAAGCCCTTCCTACCGTGAGCAAATCCATTCCCCACTATTTCCTTTGCTTTTTCATTTCCCAAACAAAACTCAAAAATATTCGTGTATGGATGGAAAATTGTTGTGCATGATCCATGAGACATTATTTACTTAGCCGAATATCACAACATAATAGCATACAAAACACGTAATTAAATGTTTGTTTATTTTCTCAACAGGGTTGGTTTAGTCCGGGCCAAGTGTTTGTTTTAGATGAGTATTGCGCACGTTATGGAGTTAGAGGCTGTTATCGTCACTTAATGTATCTTAGCGACCTGCTGGATAGAGCGGAACGTGGTCTTATGATTGACCCAACGCTGATCCACTACTCATTTGCATTCTGTGCGTCCCATGTTCATGGCAACAGGTTAGACATGTATGACTCGATTTTCTTACCTCTCTCAATACCATTTTTTATTGTACCAATAACTTCTCTGTCTTCTTTCTTTTCTCTTTCGACTCTCTCTCTCTCTCTCTCTCTGAGTACCACTACTACTACTACTACTACCACTACTACCGAGTTTGTAACTACTACTACTACTACTACATCCAAGTACACAATAACGAGTAAACCCTATTTTGGCTTAATATCATCGTGACCCAAATGTCTGTATGTCATCAAAACAACAGATCACATTCCATCTCTCCTTTTTTCTCTTTTCTCTCGATCGTACAAAAAACCTTTCACACCATTTGAAGGGATATTCTTTTATTTTAAAATGTATTAAATACTTAGGTATATACTACTACTCCAAACATCCATCTACCCATTCATCATCGCCATTTCCACATGAATATCTTGAAAACATTAATATTTCCATACCGCATTTTTCACATTCTTACTTGTAGATTTGATTATATATATATATTATACATATATATAAATGACATTCCCTTCATTTGTATATTCGTGTCTCGTTCTTTCTAACTCTAAAATTACATGCGTGTGTCGTGCGGTATTTCCTTGCATAGCAAAACCCCTCTCGTTCGTTCAAACAAAGGTCTTATGCGATTGTCAGAGGGCATGTATACCCGTTTAAACACGTATAGAATTAATTCGTATTCTGGCACGTTCCAGAAAGAAGCATGCGTGCTGTAGAACCATTACGCCTATTTTATGGATTTTACTTACCACTTGACTGACTTACTGACTTTCGTGTAGCCCTTAGAGTGAACGATCGATCACAAATGTACGAGATAACATTGCATAGTCTGATTATTAGCCTTTCAAAAATTTTAACAGTGCTTCCTGCGATGCTTTCACCGCCCGTTATCATTCATTACTATTTGATGTTTTTGCTCAACCTTTTAGTGTCCATACCGTCTCAAAATGTGCCCACTACAACAGATTTAAAACAAATTTGACCTCTTCCATAGTTTATCCCAAGCAGTACGCAATTTTCTATGAAAATATAGTTAGTCCACGAACGGAGAAGTTGATATATTGTTATTATATCTTTGTATTGATGTTAAATAATAATTGTACTGACGATGCCTTCTGTCGTGAAGTTAAAAAACGCATAATATTTAAACCCCTCTTAGTTAACAAATAACAAATTTATCATAGTCAACATTTTTCTAGAAATAATGAATGTATCACGTAATTTCTACTAACCAACTCTTTCTTACATAATGAATAGCATCGTGTTTCCCTGTCACAATATCTAAAATCAAGCCATGCCTATAAAACTACGTTTACCTGACTACCTCCCCCTATAATGCTTAGTGTCCTCCTTGCGCTACGCTGTCTCTATAAATATCAGCTACTATGATATTGTCGTCTATGTGTGAATACAGTCTCGTTATTATGGCCTATCTCTAGAATTCTCATTATGAATGGAAATATCAGTTCTCTTTCTATAATATCTAACTTCTCTAAAGCTTTGTCTCTCTGACTGCCCTTCTCTTGTGTTGTGCCACTTGTGCCGTGCATTATGAAAATGAATGAATATTTATTCTGATAAAACTATGTCTATTACTTTCACTAACAATTAGTAATATATATCTATATCTATATATTATTCATATGTTTATAGGTATTATCTATTAAACAAAGCTCTTTTTCGTTGTCTCTATGTACTTATCTATATTTCTGTCTCTCACTATTTCCACCACTACTCGTCTGTCTCAGTCTATTTATAAAATAATAATAATAATAATAATAATGATTATACATATAACAATAATAATAATAACAATAATGATATGCGTGCTATGCGTGTACCTGAATAATGAAGTGTGATGATGTCCAATATATACTATATGTATTAACTACAACTATTAACGATAATAATAACAATAACGTATTCCGTATGTTCTATATAATACGCAACTTATGCATTTTTGCTATAAAGAATAATATCTTGTTCTGCATTCGTATTAGCGTCGTCTGTAATATGGTTTATGGTGATGTCTATTAACTAATATTATTATTAAATTTAAGTATCGTTATATATGTCGCATTGGTGAAAGCAGCCTTATCGTAAAATCTAACCGTTATGAATTGACGTGAATGATGATCTAGAAAATAATCACACATCTCTTGCTCTGCTATCTGCATGTGTAACGTATTTGTTTATATTTGTTAGTATATCTTCTACATATAACATTCAATATGCATGCATGTGTTCCCTGTATTTGTGAACTTCCCACTCCTTCAGTCTTTTTTCTTGGAATGTTATTCTCTCAATATTCATGGCATGTCTTTTCCCCTGCTTCAAAACAAACCTTGTGGTTAATTTATTATTTTTTACTTCCCACATGAGTGACTAGAAAGGCAACCTATTAGAGGAGGAACTTTCTCTTTGTGACGCTTGATTGATAGCTATTTTGTATTATATAAGCGGAGTATGTCATGGCCCACATTGACGTAAAATACTCTCCAGCCTGTACTTCCGTGGTGTAAAGTACATTTATCTAAACCATTGCTGTCAATGTATGCCTGCCGTATCAGCCTCTCAGCTTGTCATATCATCGGTTTCGAGTTTCTTCCTATCGTTCATTAGAAAAGTTCGTCCAGAAACGCTTCTTTTGTTCCGTAAAAAAGGAAGAAAAAGATATTAAAAAAAACAAAGTTTAGAATGTAGTTATAGAGGGCAAATCATTTTTTATGTTCCCCTTAAATGAAAGTCACTCAGTTTGACAAGAAGCTATAAAGATTGACTCGTGTGCTATTAGTATTTTTATGGTTCTATCTTCCACTCTATCAGACTGACTAGACTCTCACTTCCTAGTCTAGTAGTCTCCTCCAATTGCTTCTCTCTATTTTATCTCAGTCTTCTCTATTTACGTAGAACGCATTCTCTATTCCTCAATGTCTCTCTCTTGATCTCTAGCCCTTCTTTTAGTCCAAGCAATTCCCCAGTAGAAAGTAAATACATAATGTGTACATGTAGAACGCAATAATATTTTTTTACCGTTACAAGCCTTCTCTTTCTTGCCTACAACAACAACGGGCATGCCGTATGTGTGTAGACAGTAATACTATTATCTTCTTGCCGACAAGCCGTAAGTGTGTAAAGATGACTAGAAAAGCAAGTAGTAGTCGGTCTGAAGCAAATAGTTAGTACATATTATACCTAACCTATTGTATACCTACTAGAAAGTAAAAAAGTTGCAAAATTTATACTGATATATAACCCTGTTAATATAAACCATGTATGTAATATACTTTTAGGGATCTCTCCCTTTTCGTTTGGCAAACATAAACATGACACAATACACAATACTATACATCATCAACAACAAACACCGGGCACTTCTGGAAAAAGCCTTGATCATAATGACGTTAAGATTTGTGTCGACCGCCTTTTTCTTATGTACATATTTACTGTTGGTTTCCCCTGATTCCCATTTATCTTGTTGCTAGTATTCTTCGTATTGTCATGTTTGTTTCCCTCGTTCCGAATAAATATAATGTAAAAATGCTGATCATGGCATACAATACATAATCACGCACCCATAAACAGAAGAGAACATCAAATATTTTTGCGATTATGTTGTTGACAAACATTTTTTATGATCCGGGTAGATGTATAGGGGAATCATGATGAGGAATATTTACTTCACAAAAGCAACAAATCATTCACTTTCAGCAACTACGAATTGTGCCTGATCATTTCTAAAGCTGTATGCAGAAAGTACGACCAAGCTTGAAAATAAACAATGTGTTAATAATTAATGTGCCCTTCCCAAGACGTATGTATGCTCTGTACTAACAATCTCTTCGACCAAGACAAACGGACAAGTCCTACACAAAATGTACTTCCTATATAAATGAACACGCTTGTAACTAGATGCACGCTCTTGCAAGGTCTGTTTGACATGAAGTAAATGGGAAGAAATATCGAGGAAAAAAAGTTTGAGAACTTCCTTTTGTAGTTTTCCACTACATGAATTCACTCTGATGACTACTTAACAGGGCCATACCATACACAAGTTGTTAAGACAGACGATCAATCTTCAAGTTTTTCTTTATGTTACGCCAGAAGACTTTGTGTCGTGTAGTACCAAAACTGGGGGAACGTAGGACGATTAGATGAACAGGATTTTTTAATCTTTAAGTGAAAACTTTGCAGAGACTTTATTCCCCATCTCCATTGAGTCTAGTTTTACACGCTTCCCTTTTACGAAAAAAAAACAACAGTACAGTGTTTTCTGCTAATTTGAAATAGAACAACGAGGTGACATGCCGTTCTGTAGATAAATTTTAATCCAAGAAAAAAGTCCTTGCTGTCCTTACTCCAAAGTTGAGCTGGAACCCTCCTTCCACAAGCCTAATTACTCATTCACTACAACACCACTTCACTACTTACTTCAGTATATAGGTATTTATTAATCAAAATAAAAATCAATAACCAACGTAGTAGTAACTGTCCTAACCCAACATTTACGTAGCATTTTACAAAATTTCCTCTTTTTAAATCAATATATTCTCATTGATATTATTACTTATTTCATCTCTTATTTTTTTTGTTAACCCTGTTTGAATCCTCATTTTACAATAAATGGGATTGAGATTGGTATCTAATTATTATTAATAAGTATTAATATAAATAATATAATAATAATACATTTATCAATATTATTATTATCATTACTATTATGAGTACTAAGTACGTTTAAGTGTTAATTTATTCCTTAATATGGTAATTTTTTATCTATGTCATTGTGATTTTCATATGATTATAAATTATTTCTTCTTCTAACAGTATAAAACGTACGTAACGTTTTTGCCATGTGCTACCGTAAACCGATAATATCTATCTATTTGTTCTCTGAGAATGATGAAAGCCAGTTGTCAGCATTGTTTTTTGCAGTATTTTATCTTCTTTTACTGTTCTATCAACTTTGTTCGGTGCTTGTGTGCAAAATTCCGTATGCACACAAGAGGAGTGTGGATGACGTAGAAAAATGTTCACTTCTTAATCGTCACCCAATTGCTCGCATCTTAAAAACATTCGCATTCTTCCAGATTTAGAAGGCAACTCAATAGCCAAATCGGCACACGTAAATTTTAACCACTTGTCTTTTATCTATAATATACTTTTTCTCTTCCGCTCTCTAATATTTTATACATTACCGTTTGTAGAATTTTGAATGTTTGAATGACAATTTTAGAATGATTGAAGTGCAGTACAGTACTTATATAACTTTGAGCTTTCTCTTAGTAATTTTATAATATATAGTACTACACACGTCGTACGTAATATTTTTGTCTCATTGACTAAACATTTTCTTTTTCAAATACTTCTCAGTATATTATTTCAGTATCATCATTGATATGAACAGCTGACTTGCAAACAATGCAAGCAGCGGGAAAACGAAACAACACGCGTTGCAATACTATCATTGGACTGATGTACGTCTTTCGTTTATCCTTTTATATTGGCTAGTATTTACATGCATCCATCATCTTGTTGATTGAATGATTTTTCGTTTTTCACGACTTTTCACAAGTAATTGGTAGTTCCTATTTTGGATTTGAATTGTGTATGTACACTATTTATCTATCTATCTCTATATATTATATATATATGTGGCTGCTTCAGCAATGGCCTTGATCAATATTTTAAAGAACATATTTTCTATTTTAAAACAAAACTCTTTTTATACGTTGTAACCGAAAGAAATAAGAATGATTGTTATTGTTATTATTAACGGGTTTTTGTAAGGGCAACAAAAGCGTAAGAGAATATACAATGCAAGAGATGGCCTCAAAAGACAAAGCTTAGGATGAAGTGACAATGATCGGTTTTTAGTGTATATATATCTACATCAGTCATATATTTTTTCATGAAAATTGGGGTTAGGTAGGTCGACTATTCTACAGTCATAATAGAAATGATGTCGGTGTCATACGATTTTCACATAGTGTAATGGGCATATTTTGTAATATAGTCACAAGTAGCTTTGTTTTGTATTTGCACGGTGTGATCTTCCATTTTTCTAATCGGTAAAGTTTTTGACATGCAAATCATGCAGGCCTGATGGAGTTGGTACGGTCACCCATGAAGAGAAGGAAAAGTTTCAAGAAATCAAGGAACGTCTTCGGATCCAGTTGGAGCATCAAATAACCAATTTCCGTTATTGCTTCCCATTTGGGCGTCCAGAAGGATCACTGAAAGCAACGTTATCTCTTCTAGAAAGAGTAAGTATCACGGCTCATGAAAATTTAATATGCATATTTTGCTTTCGAATACGTTAGCAGCGTGTTTAGGTTTCTAGAGTTACATATGAAAATGGAGAAAATCATAGGTGATTCAAGACGACAAACTATTTTAGATGCTGGGAAGGTATACATATCAGGCCTGAGTTACCCGGCAAACTTCAGTACTGGTCACATAGTTGCATGTCTCACATGTAATATTATACCTGATAATATATATTTATATTGCAGGTTCTAATGAAAGACATTGTAACCCCTGTGCCTCCAGAAGAAACTCGGGGCGTCATTAAAAAGTGCCTGGAAAATGCAGCTCTTGTCAACTATACGCAGTTGTCCAACGAAGCCAAAATGGATGGTACGAACATGCTTTGAAAATACATTACGATGAATCCCCATGCCCAAGTATTTTAACAGGAAAACAAGATCACCACAAGCCAATAATTTATTGCTCCTGTCATTCTATTTTTAGCTACATAATACAAATTTTCTCTCAATGCCCACACTACATGTCATCAACTTTTGCCTACTTAAGATTTATACGGAGAAATTACAGTTGCTTTTAGATGGTTCTCATTCTCATACAGCCCCTATATGACTTTTCTTAAAGCAGACATTTTTGTGCCTTTTCTCATTCACAGAGCAAGTGGGCCTGGATGGTGAAGCAGTTCCGCCAAGCCGTCGACTAGAAGAGTTGATACACCTCGCAGAGCTCTGCGTCGACCTTTTGCAACAAAATGAGGATCATTACGCAGAGGTACAGTATTGCATTAAACCTTTTTGCTATTGTCCTATCTGTGACTCTGTGTGCGATCTAAAAGTTGCATAATATTCTCATATTATGCGCTAGCTAGCTGTATTATGTATATCTAAATGTGTCAACAGTGTATGTAGTAGTGAAACGAGTTATTTGTTAGCATTATTGCCAAGTGTCACGTCGTGGCAGGTGTGGTTTATCTATGTGTCTCTGTATGCAAACTTCATCAGTTCATGTGAATTTTATATACACATATTGCAGCCCAACTATGCTAGGTTTGGAACGTACCGTTTGCTAATAGCGTAATTGCTTCACTCTTTAGCCGATGGCCTTACCTTACAACTCTAGTCATACCTTTTTCACACAATTGAACTACCGATCAGATGCAGTTAGGCAACATGCTTCTACTTTCTCTTTAAGATAATACAGCCACATTGGGTTTACACGGCAAAACGAAAACTTTCTACACATTACAATTTAACAGACAATCCTAGCCAGATTAGCGAAAGTGATGAGTTGATGGTATTAATATGTTTGAAATTCACAAATCACAAAAGTGACGAGGTCAGATGGATAAAGTCCGACACTAAAAGTGAATCCACTCATTTCTGGTGTCGGTTACCTTCGTTACATCTTTCGTTTGCATTAATTTTTGTAGTTGTCAAATATGTATACACAATGTCTACAGCTGCGATTATTGTGATAGTTGACTGTTTCATATATATATTAAATACATAGGTAGTTATTTATACGTATATAAGCGCAAAACATTATATATACTCTAATTATCATAATTATATCCTCTCTTTAATGTTTCTTATTATATATTATACATGTATTTCGAGTTGACATTTATGTGTTAATGTTTATTTTTTTGTCTGTGGTGCTTTTTGACTGTTCTGCTCTCTATCTCTCTCGGTGGTGCCCTTCGTGCTGGTCATTCTTGGTTTCTTCCTACTCTGCTGTCCAACCAATATATATAATAATTATAATAATATTAATCATAACAATAATACAAACGTAAACTTAATTTTTTTGTTGACGTTGTCTCTCAAAATGGCACACATTGCTTTTCTTTTCGGTTTTAATCATTGCTCTTTTTTGTTCATTATGATTATGACGACACCATTGATTTAAAATGCAATTATCTAATTGATTGGTAACGAATATATCTCTTATTTTTTTAAATTCAATTTCGACAAAATTTTCTTCAATTTGTTTATTTTTCATTGTGCTGTTCTTTTTCCCGTATCTATCATTTCGACTTTTCTTCTTTTCACTGTGTAAAACATGACGGAACGCCAAAAAAACAAATTACAACCACATTGCTATGACCATTATTTGTCAAATTTAATATTACCGATTTTAAACAAAATCCATCCCTACCGCTGTACGTGTGTAACACAATGTTGCGCCTCCATCCTCTCGCTCTCTCTCTCTCTCTGTCTCTCCGCTCGTGTGTGTACAGGCTTTTCGTAAAGGGGTGAGTCACATAATTATAAAACTATATTATTTATATATAATGCATTGTCTTGTCATCGTTTGAGTAAAAAATCCTTAGTTTGTATAATTGTAATTCGTCTCTGAACATTTTTTATTTTGATTCTTTGTTATGTACTACTATCATTACTATTAATGTTATTGTTATTACTATTTATCGAATACGGTCTTGTGAATCATATTGTTGTCACTGTAGAAACAGTAGTAGTAAGACTTGCAAGTTTGTGTACGTACATGTCCTAATCTTTAAGCAAAAGTACTAGTTATCGTATCTGTTTTTACCGTAAGATTTCCAAATTATGTATACAACACACAATGCATCACTGATCACATATACACACATACACATGATTTAACGCCATATACACATTTTCAATAGTCGTGGAAGTTATACACACCAGTTTAACAATCTTCATGGAAATAATTTTCATTTCTTGGAACCGAATGGATAGGGAATCGAAAGAAGCATGAGCAACATTTCATAATATTATTAAGATACACATGAAGCATGATGGAAGATGAATAAGTAAATGAATTAGGCACGTTTACACAACGATGTATAAAGGAATTTCATATTAAACGCTGTCTATTTCGTTTGTCAATTACTCACATGGACGCACATCTTAGGTTTCTCAATTTTTGTCGCCTTTCACTCAAGGTCTGATTGATATGAAAGTACATGGCCAAGTACTTTCAGGAAATACATGGGGTAGGGTAGGACAGGATGTAAGACATGAAAGAGAAAGTAATTTCCATGAAACGTAAACATGATGATGTTCTCTAAACCAAACATGTCATCGATACAAGTAGTTGAATTCCAACCTGGTTTCTCTATAAATGCTTCAGATTCCGCTACTTTTAATGTGGATGTCTATGAATTGGTGAAATTTTCGGAAAATACAGAAATATACAGTTTACTCGCGTCATGTGAGAGGAGTGTCATTAGATTATTATGATAGTATTCTGTTAAGAAGCCAAGTAGTTTAGACGGTAATCAAGTGTTGATTCATACACGAGAGTTGTAGGAAACCTTATGTTGTATGATGTCTCGCTAGCTTTGATTCTATCTCCTTCACATTACCGGTTGAAGCACATCTTACTTAATGAAAACGAAATACTAATTTTAGCCTGTTAATTGGAAATGGAAGGGAGAGAGTAATTACGACTGCTCGCTAGCACGAAGAAGTAAAAGGTAATCTAGGTTGAGTAATAACTCAAGTAGGGTTGGTGGAAGTTGCAGTCATTTCCAGAAGTAATGGAAAAGGTATTACATGTCAGGCACAGAGTAAGCAAAGCGAATTGATGACATCTGGATATAATATTTTACAGAGCTTATTTTATTCTTTCCATGTAGTTTCTTCTGTTCTACGTGTCGCTAACCACTTTTCACTTTGTTCTTCTTGACATTTCCTTGAATTGCACTCGCCCCCGTACATATCTTTCACGTAAACAACTCTTTCCTCATAATTTGGTTAGCACCTCTCATGTGGAGATTTTTGTATTATAGCATTGTGAAGTGTTGCTTTCTCCCACGTAGGTGTATTTTTCAGCCTCTTTTTAATACAGTTATGAAACTTTCGACGCAATCCACATAAATGAATAAAGACCGAGTTGACAAGTCATGTTTATCTTTCATAATAGTGCTCTTTCATGTAGGTTCTTTTAATATGGTGAACCATAGCGTTTTTACTTTGATTAACAAACTGAAAGCTAGTTACACAACCAGAAATATGTCAACATTTTACAACGTTATGATATAACCCCTTGAGTTATTTCGTTTTTACAAAATTTCACAGGTTGGTTGGTAGGCGGTACATAGGGAGCTGTGATATAAAGCACTAAAATAGACAAAATTGGAATCAGTATTGGCACTGAAGCTGAAAATTTTCATAGGTAATTGCATCAAAGCTATAGCTAGTTTCATTATAAAATTTACTTTGTACTGGCAATTTTGTCAAAAAACAACAACTTTTTACCAAACTAACTATACATACATTGGAAAATACTGGTATGGTAATGACAGTGTCATGGTAATTTTATTCTCATATTTGATGACGTATAAATTCCTCATTCGAAATTATATATTTATATAAAAATGAGTTACACAGAAAATTTAGTTTTGTGTTCATAAACGTGAGGGAAATGTGTAATTGTGTATCTACCTTTCTGATTGTTACTCATTTTCTATNTTCGAAATTATATATTTATATAAAAATGAGTTACACAGAAAATTTAGTTTTGTGTTCATAAACGTGAGGGAAATGTGTAATTGTGTATCTACCTTTCTGATTGTTACTCATTTTCTATTGTCATTTGGATGAAATATATTTTGATTTGAAAGCTCAGTGTGCGTATAAATACAGTTGAGTTGGCAATCAGGGTTTTTGTTCAATTTGTTTTTTTTTACTATGGAGAGTGGACGTCAGTGTGCTGATGACAACGATACCCATTCATTATACCAGTAACGTTTTGTAGTCATTGATGCGAACTCTAACAGAAACTGTTTCGTAATTTTAGACATATATTATTTTGTTTTGGTTGAATAAAAAAGATGAGTATACGAAAGATTTTTATTTGTGTAAAAATTAGGACGTGTTAGAACTCAACTGAGAACCTGATTTAGGTACATGAATATACATGTGATAGACCCGTGATGAGTTTTAGAAAATTTCATCATATTAAACCAAAACCAAAAGTCTGTTAGAGTTTCATTGCGAAATGCTTTATGTATTCTCGTTGATTCTCTTTTCCATACACCTCTGTAATAATGATTCAACCACCATTAGCATTTACGCTTTTAAGATTACGACTACAAATGTTAAATAGCCGTTTTCCGTTTCTGTTTCATTTAGGGTACCAATCTGTCTAATTTGTTACGAAACGGTGTATTTCACGCCAAAAAGTTTCCTTCCTCGTACAATTAATTTCCTTTCTAGAGATGATGTTGGGTTTGAGAATTCTCGAGAAATCTATACATAGATGCACACGTGATTGTGTGGGTTTGAATCAAAACTTTGTTTGCTCTCGACTGAACGACGCAAAAGACGCATACTATAAAACCAGCTTCAACATTAAACATTAACATCAGTTTAGTTTCCAACGTCTTTGTAGCATCCACACAGACATGCAAACAAACATTCATACATTCCTTGATATTTTAAACTTACACATCTACATCTTTACAAATCAAAATTAGTATTAATACATGAATACCACCTAATATGTATTAATTTATCGTTATACCAGTGTACTACTAGTTTATCTCTATTATATGATACCTACAAGTCAATTTGTGTATGTAGTCTGTATAGAAATATGACGGGGTGGAAAACTGAAAGTCTTCTTCCACACGTTCTATAATGTTGATGATATTTTTGATGTTTGTTGTTATTATTCCACATTATCATTACTCCCTTCTCCATAAATTTTACCTCTCCTCGTTCTCTTTTACTGTACTGTCGGTTGCTGTTTGTGTCACAATCTGCTGATCATAAAAATGTATTTCTGTATTATTGCCTGTGATGTGTTTCACCACCACCGCCAAATTTCGCTGACCCTGTGTGTGTCCCTCATTCTTTCTCTCCATTCTTTCTCTCGCTCTGTCTTTCTGTATGTGCCTCTGTGTGCATCCTTTGATCCATCCCATGCAACACCAAAAACCTGCAACTGATCGATTGGATTTTGCAGGAACCAGTAAGTCAGTCCTTATAAATTATCAGTCTACTAGTTTTGCTTTCATTCGTACCGCATATTACGGCTTGATGTTGTCTGACAGTAAAGTCAGCTTTCATTCCTTTAACCATTTCTTATTATTTTCGTACAAAAAAGGTGTGCCTATTTGTAGAATGGCATGGTTTTGAAAGAAATGCTTTCTCTATGTGTGCAGCTGTATAGCTGTATAATGCGTAAAGCCAAGCCAAAGTATGCAGGCTTTTACTACTGATCCTTGCATGTGTGGCTCCCACACACACACACATACACACACACTCTCACTTGTACAGACTTTTTATTTCTCTTTTTCTTTTTAAATTATACTTGCACGTAGGCTTTTTCGTATTTCATTGCCTGTCTGGATGTTGGTAGATACCTAGACGAGTTTAACTTTTCCGTGTGGTTGAGTTTATACCATGGGAAAACCGCGTTGGTATTCGGTACTCTGTAGTGGCAGCAGTTGAAGCAGTGCAGTTACAAGGAAGTAAGTATTTTTACGTACTTGTTCGCATCGCCGGCGCGGAGTTGTTGTAAGTAAGGTGCCCTTTCTCATTGCCATTCATATATTATGTACGTATATTAATGCAGCGAGAAGCTGTGTACTCGTCTTTTACAACTTTATATTATTTGCAAGGGGTTTCATACTGAAGCAGCAGCAGCATGTACTCTTTTGGTATTATATAGGGCGATGCCCAATTTATACAGAACTAGAAAAGAGAATAGAGAACTTTAGCACTTGTGCATTTTTGTTATCTATCTTCGAACACCAGCACCAGCATAATCATCAGCGGCAACAGCACACAAGTCGGCAAAATATCTTTTTCTATTAGAATGTTACCATGATAGGTACAACCGACATGGCATTCTAGTAAATTCATCTAACGGCGTAAGTAACCGCATGCATTCACGTCGTTGAATCATGTGAGGCATATTATTTCTTGGTGTCTTCACAAACCCTGCTACCCCCTACGCCGCCACCACTACATATACTACAACTACAACTTATTCGCTTTTTCCTGCAGTCTCCATCCACTGTCCTTTTGGATGCAAGCTGAAGCTGATATATAATCTGGTAGTCCACACACGTTCATATGGTAGAATTACTATCTTTTAGCCGTGTCATTCAAGCCATGTGCACACTTTGTTATACAATCCGTAATCCGTGTGTGTATATGTGTAGGCGCTTTCGGGAGACTTTAGTGGTGTCATGTTTGCTTATTATGACTTTTTCATTATATAAACTAAAATTTGAACTTTATTACTAACGGAGTACATACAATAGACATACCTGGATACATTTATTTTATGATATATTGTTTACATGGGCAGTAGACATTTTTCAAAAACCAGTTAAACGTCAACACATAAATGTATTTTCTATAATATATAACACTTAATTTGCAGGAGAAATGGGGACACGACGAGAATACGTTTATGGGCATGCCTACAGTTGTACGTTTTGCTATTGAAATTGCGTTAGTGGTGGTGGCCAAATAATAACATAGTGTAAATACCTAGATGTATTGTGTCGGAAACTACAACTTTCTCCAAATACTTGGAGCTTTCATAAATAGTTGTAAATGCCCCATGGTACTAGCATTGTGAGTCCCACTTTTCCGGCATCTCCATGTCATCAACATTCTTAGCTTGTGGTAACTGAGAGGGGATTGAGTGAATGTTGTACATGCAGTAACTGAATTAACGAATTCTTCTCGCACACCAAAAATAAATTGCTGCCTTGTCATTGTCATATTCCACGGACACAAAACAGGCAGCAATATTGTGCATGCCTTTGTACGCATTTTCCTTATACTCTGCTCTACAAGATATTTGCATTTTCTCTTTGGTAAAATCCGGCATGCAAAATTGTCGAAAACAAAACTATTCATCGGCTAGTAACAGAATAATCTCGTCACCTGTGCCACAAGGAAAGGACAGTCGCTATGAGAGGATCTATCAGTATTAAGATCAGTTGCAATACCAGCCAACCAACATAATATTTGGTACAAGGAAAACTTGCTTGTCCTTGCCAGTTTTAGTGTAGAAGAAAGGACACGTGAATGTTATGTACCGCTAGGGCTAGAAATCCCGTATGGTCAAACTTTAGTAGGTGTATTATATACTATGTAGAGTTTATGGATATTCTCCATAGTGTACTCAGCACTCCGTTTCTTTCTTCCCTTCGTTTACATGTACTCCCGCCGTATTAAACATTTTGCTGTAACGTTGTTTTTGCAGAATGTCACTCTGCCACTACCTAAAGTTATTAGGTCTCCTTAGTAGACCTATTAGTTTTACTATGTGGTGTCTGTATGTCTGTCGGCACGATAACTCAAAAACTAAGTAAAATTTTCAAATTCTGTTTTCACCAATCAATAGGTATGGTTAATAGCTTGGATGAGTTCGAAGATGAGGTTTTGGGGTCAACCCCCTGGGGGTCAACCGGGGGGTCACTTTTAAAATC
>JAHZNB010003951.1:0-15466 GCA_027744295.1 Callyntrura guangdongensis
TGATAACCTTGTGAGTATGTCACGTACTCAGACAGAGAGAGAACAATAATAAAAGAACGTTAAGTAGTCTGTTATCATCATCAGCATCATCCGCATTGCTCAGTTAAGTTCACAGAAGAAAAACAAAATGTAATTGAACGATGAATAAGCATCAGCGTTAAAGTATTACAGTACGCAACGCAGCAACAACGGCGTACAAACAAGCCTTCTGCCGCCGACAAGACTAATCATAATCACCCCCCAATCTTCCACCACAGCTATACCTACCACCTACTTTATTATGCGAGTATAGTAGTGTTGATCAAAAGGAACATTGTGCGTTGGTTGCATTTTTGCACCAGAGAAAGAGAGAGAGAGAGAGAGAAGTGAGGAAGATTAGAGCAAAGTATGCACATCAGACCTTCTTTTCTAAAGTAGTTTAGTCAAGGAGTCAAAAGCAAGTAAAATGCAGTTTTAAACACAATTACTTTTCTTCTCTCTCTCCTCTCGTTCTCTTGCTCTCGCGTAGAAAACAGAGAACCCGACCAGTAGATGAAAATGAAATAGCGAGAAGTTTGTCGGTCACCAGAGAGGTAGTAGTAACGTAACAAGTTCTATAAGCGTACCATACAGTAAATACCAGCGTCGTCATCATTTTGGCTAGCATGTGTGTGTAGATGTTAAGTAGGTACGTAATAAACGTGTGGTTTGTTACAGGTATCATCACAAATAATTTCCCATTGGTCATCATTACGACGATCATTGCCTCACTCTCTTTTAAGACGAGACGAGGTTTTAGCTATTTTTTCAGAGGTATGTGTACGAAGAGTCATTATGCAAAAAAAGGTAAATGAGGACACTTGACTTTTGCTTCTTCGTTTATACATGCATATTGTATGCATGATACATTATATGAGTAATTCTTTCCTGTGAAACTACGTTAAAAACAAAGGAGTACGAAAAATATCTTCTTTATTATTTTCTACCACCACAGGATAAAACGCAACAAGAAATTTAACTGCTCTTTTTATTTTTATATTATACCTAGAGTGGTCGTGTATTAATGAGTCAACAAGTCAAGCAGGCTTCATTTCATACTGTGGTGCTGCTGCTGCCGTTGTTGTACAACTTGTAATTATACATAAAATACTGTCTTGCACACTGCAGCCCTCCTGCAGCAGTAATCTTATAAGCGTTGCCTATCACCGCTACCTGTCCTGTTGTCTTTCGCTTGCTGCTCGTTAAAAAATTTGGTTTATTTATTAAAATTATCGCTGAACGAGCGTCCACCTGAAATAAGAAACTTTTGAGAGCCGTAGTCCAATTTAACAAGTGGAGCCTTCACCACACAAGAAAAATTTGAAATGCACAACAAAAACATTTTTGATCTTGATTTTCTTTTCTTTACCGCACGTACATCCCTCGTGTAATAGGAATGTGTAGAAGCGCCATGTGTTGCTCATTTCATTAAGTACAGAGAGCAACAAGACGCTCGAAATGAAAAAGCTACACACAACAGAAAAGTTGATGATGACGATGATCGAGTAGAAATGCACTAAACATTTTCAATTTTTCTTCTCTCTCTCTCTCACGCAACAAAAAATAAAAGTGCATTATTACTTTTTGGTACAAACGAACTACTAATACTCACGTTCCAACTTAACGTTTAAAATTGCATTTTAAAAAACATGCTTCCTTACTTTATTCACTGTGGCAGACACACAACACACTCTCTATACAACGACGTTCATCTCAGCATATGTGTAATTTTTCATTTTTTAGATGACATCTCCACTATCGCTTCTAAAGCGTGTAAAGGTACGTATTCCCGATCGTACGTATAAGACACATAGTAATAAACAATTACAATTTGCAAGCAGAGTGAGTTGTGCGTAGTCACAGCACTCTTTTTCCTCGGATTTTGTATGATAAAAGTAGAAAACTAGTCATCCTTATATACGAACAGAGAGGAATACCTAGTTAGTGTATTTTCAATGCGGAAAATAAAGGATTTTGGGTGAAAAAATTGCTAATGTAATTGTAATTGGCCTTAAACGCGCCTCTCTGTGTGGCACTGTTGTTAGTATTTTTTCTCAAAAAATGAAAATTTTAAAATGTTTCTAATCGCTAGCACTATATGAATGTCAGTAATTTTGCGAAATGTAATTTGTGACAGATGAAATGGTACTGCACATGTGAGAGAGTATTAAAAAGAGACCCAGGTTGATGGCAGAAGGGATTTTTTGTTTCGCTCTGCTGAGAAATGTGATATGTTCTTCAGTTTTCATTATTCTCACTCTCAGGTTCTTGTCTACTTTATACATTACAGCGCTACCGTCTTTTGAAATAAGTGCATTTGTGCATAATATTATGTCTCCACACTTGATTAAGTATTTAGTTCTGTCTCCTCTCAATTGCAGAATCCCTTATAAAGGAATCATCCTTAAGAAAAAAAACTACTATAATGCACACCATCAGCATCATCATCGTCAAGCAATTGGATGATATTTCGTAGAATTATTACGTTTTCACGCTTGATCACATTTCATATACTAATCTCCTTGATCATGCTCATTGTCCCCGTGTCGTCGTCATTTTCCTTTGCTACTGCATTCCACACCGCTGTGATTCATTCTGATTATTCCATCTTTTTTTCTTACATCTCTATACACACCATAATATTTTATGTAGAGCTTGCTCGACATTTTTATACACATCGCTTCTGGCAAAATTTTAAGAAAAGATAAACGTACCAAGAAATTGCACACTTTTTGTGAGAAATGTAACCTATTAAATGCGCACTAGTGCTCTTATTCTCTCTCTCTCTCTATAATGCAGTCGCACTCATACAGCGATTATAACATAATAATATCTACCTACACACTATATTTTGAACCATGCTATCCTATTATCTGTTATAAAACCTCTCTCTCTCCCTCTCTTAATATAATATATATACCTTGGCTTAATCATAGAATGATGAATGCCTTCATAACAAAAAAAATCCGAATAAAGTTCCCTCTGTTCACCTCCAAAGTCAAGCTCCGTCCAAGTGACTCAGAAAATGCACTTGGTACAAAAAACAGGGACAAAATATAATAATTGAAAATACACGTCCGTAGCTATATGAGAGGAGAATAATATGGCATTATCTCCGTTTACAAGGTGTCATTATTATAAACAACAGTAGAAATTATATGGTGGGAACTCTTCATAATTTGCAATAAGTAGACATTGTAGCCAATATATATTGTACTTAAATTCATAAGTGTATATGTCCATATATTATGGTACTTATAACAAACCTTAGTGGGAGATGTACGATACATGGCAGCAAGAACCAATTTTTTATTCTCTTGTCATTTAAAATGCTATCACATCATCCTAGTCATCACTGTGATGATAATCATCATTCAAGAAGCAATTTTTTTGCCTGCTAATCTATATCACTTTTTTTCCACACACACAAAGAAGTTCTCTTGACTGGCTGCGTACAATGCAATAGAGTGGAAGTTTCAAGTACAGGACCTTGTCTTGGTTCTTCTAAATAGTAAAAGCTTGCAAATTGTAAACGACGACGACGACGATGATGGTGATGATGAATGAAAGTGGATTCTTGCTGTCATGCTGTGCGAACACTTTGCTCTCTATGTAGCATATCCCCTATATCATTGCCACCATTATCTGTCGGTGGACTTGACTTTGAGATAGACCAGCAGCAGCAACAGTACCAGTAGCAGAGAGGCATCAAAAGCAGAGCAAACCAAACCAATTTTGGCTATCTGTTCACTTATCTACATAGGAATTTGCATTGTTAGCAGGGAGGAGGAAGAAAAAAATTATTTAAGCTTGAATGTAACATAAACATAACGTTCCGTTTTTTTCCTGGGCCCCGTTGATGATGAGCAGAAAAACAAAAGTGGAAAATGGAGTGATACCTACTTATTTTTTAAGTGTTGATGATTTTGACGCTGATGACGCGCCACTGCTGTTGTTGCTCATTCAGTTGTTGTACCGCCAACCCTCTTTCTGTCTGTTTTTTTGACATTTTCAACCGATTCGCCGACTTCCACCAGTTATTTATGCACTCACATGTGGGGATGTATGTGTGTAGTAGTGTGTAATTGTACATTTTTTGGATCAGAGCCCAAAGGAGAACAGAAGAAAAAAAGTTGTAAGAAGAATGAATGGTCTTGCCTTGCTGTACTTTTTGAAAACTCACACACAGAAAATAAAAGAAAATAGCAACAAAAGTTTTCCTTTCCACGAAAAAAAACTACCTATACATGTGTAATATGTATACAAGCTGTTTGGTGTGTGTGGTATCGCGGGCTTTGGTCAAAGTACAAAAAAGATTTTTTTCTTTTTTTTTTGCGTTTAAACCAGGCATGGCCCACAGCGTTTATGGCATTGTAACCAAAATAAAAAAAAAACAGCCAAAGTTTTTTTTTCAATTCGGGTCATTTTCATCGTCATCAGCAAAAACATCATGTCATGCGTCTCATAAAATTGAGCGCTTCAGGGAAGACTATATATGTACCGCGGTGTTTGCTGAGTTGTTACGGCATTGCTGCTACTACTGGACCCAGTTTGAAGTTATAAAAACAAGATAAAACATCAGCCCTGAGAGAATAAATAGCCTATGGGCCATTATTATACCAACGGCGGCATAGCGACAATGACATGAATGTAAAAAAGAAACTTTCGGCAGACAGAGGGCACGTTATATTTTTGAATTTTCAGCTCAGAGAGTGTGTGCAAAGAACGTTGTCGTGCTTTTATGGCTTGGGAAGAGAAAAGAGTTACAAACTATTACGAGTTTTTACGCATATTTTATATTGCGGCTATTATTATTATTACTGTTGCTATTATGACTGTGAACGGGGTTTTGTGCTGACTACATGTTGGTTTTGTCTGTATTTTGCATTCAAGTAATGCGGTTTATATGCCATTATTTCATGATGATGCGCCCCTAGAAAACTAAAGAGGATTCACAGAGAAGGCATGTAAAATAATGTGTAATAAAATTCATCATGTTTGCGTTTTCGGCTCTTTTCTGTACTCAAGTTCGGAAAAACATCCATTTCATTCACTTGCTAGCTATTTGGTGTTTTAATCTTTGCAGACTCCAGAGAGAGCGCAGATATTATATTTTATAAATTGCGCGAAAAAATACTGAATTGTTTTGTTGGGAAAATACATTTTCTTGTCATTTTATAACCATCTCCTTTTAGTTAAACGTTGCATCTTGGAACAATTTACTCGATTAAAATACATTGATTGAATTTTAGCTTTCAGGCAATTTTCTTACAGACACTAGATAGCACATTACAACGTCGAGTATTGCCAGATCTACGACTACCGTCACCACAAATTTTATACATAATTTTTAAATTGTCGTCCAACTTTTTCTATTGCTTGTTTACACATTTTCCCAATAATAATCACCTATTAGTTTTTTATTTAGTCTTTGTGGAATTTGTATCGCATTCGCAGATGTTTCGTTAAAATTTCAATTCAAGTGCTTTTTTGCATCTTTTTGTTTCTTTTGTAAAAAAAAACCGATGATGATGAAAATGGAAATCATAAGTAGCGCGCATGTTTGAATTCATACTGGAGTCGTTTACTTTTCAGAAACTACCGATTCCTCTCCCCCGTTGTAAAGTACTTCCACGACACTCGAACTTATGTATGCATTTGTCGTACTTCTGTTTCCTGCAATAATGTTATTATTGCACCGCACGATACATCAGTAGCAATGATAATGTTAGCTTTTTAGTACTCTTTTACCATGTGTATATTATATCTCTGTATGTAATAATAATAATCATAATAATAAAGATAATTTTAGGGCTTTCACTTCTCTCTCCCTATCTCTCTCTCTCTCTCTAAGGCACACTCAATGATCCTAAACTCTACTTGGCTGTTTGACTCTAGCTCTCCTGCAACTGCTTGCTACTACGCTCTAAGCTCCCCACCCTGATCTTATTTGAGACGTGTTTTGCTGTCTAAAGTACACAATGATAATAATTTACAAGAAAAAATAATACTGCACACATATTACACCCCGTATAAAAAACATCATTATTCTCCCCATAACATTTTTAAAGTGTCATTTTACATCATAATAAATAAGTACACAACATACTTTTTATGCTTCGAAGTGAGAGTTGCAAACCATTTCTGTCATAAATTTAGCTGCCATCATTTATGCCACTACTTGCGCTCTATATAGCAGCTCCTCTCTATTTTTCCCAACTTCCAGTTGAAGAATCGGGAAGGGGTAAAAAATAGAGGAAGGAAGGAAGACGGAAGCAAAAACTACGTTTGCATCTTCTCTATATCCGTTTGTACTTAACCAGTAGCAGGGACCGTGATGAATACGAATTTCCTTACACACGCAGAGAGACAGAAAAAATAATAATAACAACAACAGTTGTTGCATTTATTCATTTATGTACACAGTTTCTCTCGATTTCATCATTCATTCAACTTCTTATTTTTTCTCTCGCTATTGTATGCATTATTCGCGGCTTGTTACCCACTACCAAAAATAGTAGCCACACACAACCCAGCTTACATTTCATTTTTATTCCTCTCACACATTTTGAAACTTCAAAGAGCATATCATGATGATGATCATCGTCGTCATGCTGCCGCCGCTGATTATGGGACATTTTCACAATGACAAAGCAAACTTTTTGTGAGTGTGTGTGTATGATTCCGTTCCATCTCCCTCCAACACACCATTTCATCCAAGTTCAACGAAACGAACCCTCTCTCGCTCTCTTTGGGCCTTTGACTCTTCTTTTTTTGTCGCTTTGTCCTCAACCCGTAATAATAATCACAGTCGCACACACACATACACACGGATGAACTGTTGTTGGGTAGTATTCCCTTCGATTTGATTCCAGGCACTGTGTTAGTTGCAGTAATAAGCAGACAGCTGGAAAATGTACCGCCATTATATTTATATTATGCTTTAAAGCTTGGGAGATTGCCACCCGTCGTACACAAAATTTGGCAAAACGCTCCTAACTGAACATATGTGAAGAGTAGAGGTACATTTTGTTGTGGTGTTTGATATGTGTAGCAGTAGTAATAGTGTGACCCCTCTGGTGTCTATCGCAGTTTTTCTCTAGATGAGATTATAATCACTGGGATTTTAGATGGGATTATAACTACCCTCTCCGTCCGTCCATCTATCCACTGCACTCCCTAACAAATGCATAACCAGCAGTACAGAACGAACAACGGTCAGAAAGATCAACATCATCATTTATCCATCCGCTGCTGCTGCTGAGCTGCCGCATGGGAAAAAATGGAAGTGTTTTTTTTCACTGGTTTTTATGGACCAGTGACTAGAGAGAATATTATAATGTGTGTGGAGTTTGAACTGCCTACGCTTTTGCATTGTACATTGTTATAATAATAATAGCGATGATCGGCATAATGAGAATAACAATTGGGGCTGCTCGCCAGGCTCCAAAACTAAACTCACGTTTGTGTTATTTTTTGGCAGAGACAGAGAGTGTGTGTGTGTATGTATATAGATTGTGGATTAGAAAAGAAGCCAAGTTTGTGTATACCTATATATGGCATTACAGAAATATTATTTTCATTTTCACCACTACTGCATAATATTTAACAAAAAACGATTCTGAAATGGCTTTGAACTCTCTTGCTCCTTCTCCTGCCACACTTTGACGTACAGGCGGTGTGAAACTGCTGGACATGAGGATATGATTATGAAATGTAAAAAGTAGATATTTTTAGTGGCGTACTCGCGTATTCCCTCATGTCATTCTAAACATCATCATGAGAATTTCATTTTAATGTAGATCATATCGTTTTTGGTAGTTCATATACTCACTCGTCTCTGCATGTGTGTTTGTTATACTTGTACATTTTCATTTTCACTCTCATTCGTTTGTCGCGTTTGTTCTTCTGTTGGCTTTTACACATCCCTAATGTACACACACTCTCTGCAATCCTCTGTTGTTCTCTGCTCCGTTGGCACTATGGCATATGGATGATGGTGTAAGCCATTTAAAATAACGCTGCTTTCTGTTCTCTGGGTACTTATCGTTATGTTCACTCGTTTTTGTCGAGATTTTAATCACAACGAAATGAGAGAGGGAAAAAAGGCTTCGTGTAGTTGTTGTAATGTATTTTTGTTCACAAGTTCAATTGTTCGCTTCTCTGTGTGTAAAACTTGTGTTTTTTGCGGTAGGAAACGGGAATAAAATGCGTTATCATCATGCAAGCATGCATATAATATGCAGTGCAATGGTAGTAATGGTTGTATCACATAAATAATAGTAGTGATGATGATGATGATGATAAATGCAGCCACGACTTGACAGCTTATTCAGTAGTGGAGACGCGGTGAAATGATATTATGTGATCATGCGGTGGATAATGCGCTGCATGAAAGTGTACCTAATACGAATGTAGGTACACTGGGGTACAGTATATATAATTATGGCAAAGGCAATGGCTATAAATGACAATAAAATGGTTTAATTCAGACGAGAGAGAGAGAGAGAGAGAGAAAGAAAGTGTGAGAGTGCAATGAAAAACTGCATAGTTCATATGGGACATGCAGTGTAAAAGAACAATAAATACAATTTGTCCAACCATCTTTTCAAACAGGAGACATTGAAAAAAAAGTGTTTTGTTGCTGGGAAACAATAGCACAGCAGTTGCAGTGGCGGTGGTTGGTGTGGTAAAGTACTTTGCACTTTATAGATAAGTTGTATTTTTGCTTGCATTTAAATGTATTTTGGTGGAAATTAGAAAAGACAAGAGAACTACTCTGCTTGACTGGATGAGTGGTTGTTGCTCACGGGGAGAGTGACGCGGAGAGAAGGCATAATGCAGCCAGAATGAAAATGTATGAGTGTTTTGGGGATTTTATAAAATAAACTTGAAACAGGGAATGGTGTAAGGGAGAAAGAGATGAAGTGGTTGTTTTTCTTTTAGTCAAGTGACATATAGGTATGTAAAGAGGCTATCTACAGAAGAGAGAGAGAAATAAAATAATGGGGATATTTTAGAAAAGAGGAAAAATAAAATAGGGAAATGCATAGAGAGAAAATGGCAGCGGCGACTTTACCACGATAAGATGGAATATATGAGATGCAAAAAGATGCATTTCCTTGTTGGCAAGCCATACGTAGCCAGCTAGCCAACAAAAGTAATAATAGCGGGGAAATGGGATGTAGTATCAAGGGACAAAACTGTTAAATGAATGGGAAGACGAGAACGGAGCGACAGGCAGATAAATAAGATGGAGAGGAGAAGCAGAACATTACTAAAACGTTTTTGAGGAGAAAATGTGAAATAAAAATCGTTCAACCAAAAAATGATTACATTTTCGAAAAAGACGGATTATAATATGCTGTAGTATTGCTGCATATGGCAATAAATAAAGACAGAAACCGTTTTTGGTGGAGGTACGCCTCGTGTTTCATTTTTATTACGAAAATGCATTTTTAAACGACAGCTCTTTTACTCTTTAGAAGGAAAAAAATATTGGATGGTGGTGGTAATGGTAATCTGCGAGAAAATTGTGTTTTAAAATACATTCAGATTATTTATTTTACAATTTAGTTTTTTTTGTCTTTTGTGCTTATTTTTCAATAACTGAAAACCATTTATCCGTTGAAATAAAAGATCCAATGTGAAAGCTTACACCCAGCTTGTGCGCAATTTCAAAGAGTAAACGTAACGCACGCATTTGTCATGTGACAAAATTTCAATTTCTCAATGTCACACGGAACACGACAAAAATTTCAAATCCATTAGCTGCAAAGAGGTAAAAAAAGGATTTGATAAAAGTTTGTAATAATGGAATCGAGAAGCAATTCAGACAACAAGAACAAAAAAAAGTTACTAAACTATCCGCCAAGAAGCAACCATACAACCGCGAGGCGAAACTCTTTGGCACGACGCTCTTACACACACACTCGCATCTCACGAGAGTTGAATGGCAGTTTACACGCATAGAGTATTTTTTAAACTATTTTATCAAGAAAATGAATCATCCTCAAGAACAACAAAAGAGTCTTTTTTGCTCCGTTTTGTCCTATCTCTTCCATTGTCGCGCTGCTTCATTGAAAAAATGTAAATTGTTTTATTCTCTCGTCGAACTCCGTACATTATTCCAATCAGGATTCCCTCTTCTTGTGTCCTCAAACCTTGTTCTGATTTTCTGCTGATTAGCACGGATTTAAGAAAAAAAGCTATTTTACGTGGAAAACGACATTGTGAAAATTAAACACTACATAATAATAAAGCACACTCAGTCAGTCACTTTGCGACATAATACACGGCCAAAAAGCCAACCAACCACGTAATCTGTTATTTTGCTCATTCTCGTTTTCTTTGGCTGTGTAGCTCTCCATTCTCTGTGTGATGCAATCTTGTATTCTATACACAACAGTGTTCTCTTTTGACGTAATCGTCATCATCACCATCATCATTCTCATCAGCACCTCTCCTTGTGCGAAACCTTTGTGTTCCATTATTATTATTAGTAGTAGTATATTTCGAATTTTCAGGGGAAAAGGAATGCAAATTGAGGACCTCTGTGTAACTTGCAGAATTAGAAATTGGAGAATGCCTAATGCTAGTGGAACGAGTCAGAGAATGAGTAAACGAGCAAGCAGAGAGCTCAGAATATATTTTTGGATTGTGTAATAACGATAATAATCATCATCGTTATTGTCATCAGCATCAAGATAATTGTACGCGCAGTAACAGCAACGGCAGCAGTTGATTGTGAAGAGAGGAGAAAAAAACACAGTTATTTGTAGTCTCCTTTAGTCATCGCGTATAACCATCTTGTTTGCCATGCTTCATTTGCAATCACATTGTAATAATAATCACCTCTACACCACACCATCACCGTCATCATTTCTTTAGAAATAACAAAACACTAATACTACTTGTACTACTACTACGACATATATAGCATTCTTGGCGACAAAAGCAAAATAAGTGGCACGACGAAAAAAA
Organism: Callyntrura guangdongensis; assembly: GCA_027744295.1. Lineage (NCBI taxonomy): Eukaryota > Metazoa > Arthropoda > Collembola > Entomobryomorpha > Paronellidae > Callyntrura > Callyntrura guangdongensis. The sequence continues at coordinate 11,002 of JAHZNB010003951.1, forward strand.
TGAAGACATACAGTCAAACAACAAAGTTTTATGAGTTCGTGTATCGTAGTAGCTTGTACCACTACTAGAAAACCAGCGGTAAAGAAAACGGGTGGGAGGTGAGAAACCAGAAAACGAGTGTATTTCCAAAAAGTAAATTACACATTTTTTAGATAAAAATACACAAGTACACGCATGTACGCACTACGCAAACTTTTTACGAGTGTTATCAAGTCATGTGTCACAGTCACAGTCAGGGCGAAAAATAAACAGCACCCAGTATTATGTTCTGTGGATGCCGTGGTACGATTGGTACGCACCACTCGCAATGATGCCGATAATCTTGTTTGTTATTTTTTATGCCCGTTTATTTTTCCCAATTTACGGCGCTGTTGATGTGAATTTTTGCCAGTAAAACATGGCATCGCAGTGGAGGGTTGCTGTGTGAGAAGAATAGTAGGGTCGACGGGTGCTATCTATTATGGTGGAGAGCAATTAAAAAAATCTCCCATAAAAAATCCCACTCTCTCTCTCTGGGATGTTGGCTGGTTGGTGGTAGTGGAAATGGTGTGGCATTGCTGCTGCTGTTGTTGTTTGGCTTGTTTTATGGTGATTATAAAGAGCGTTTATTTTTATTGCCGTGTTAAATGAACTTTAAAAACAAAGAGACAAGGTCTGTTTTATAAAACGCGATTTTAGTTCGTTTTTTACGTTACACTCTATCAGATCTGTTATGATGACGGTGATGGTGATGACGATGATGATGATATCACCAACCAGAAAGCATATATATTTTATTACCAACAAACTGTCATGAATTCTCAATTAGACTGATTAGGTATGCGACACAAGCTAAAGGCTAAAATAATAATGGTAATCAAAATAATTGAAAGAGCTATTGCGTAGGTGGTTGGTGATGATAATGATGATGAGGGCACATTGCACATGGGCAGCTAGTTCTTCACAAGAAATTGGAGTACACCAATGTTAAGTGAAGTAGTACGATAGTTTACAATTATGCAACAAACTTACTTATTTATTTATACAACTTAAAAAATATTTGCTACATTTCATTAATTGTGAACTTTTGCACCTAATTGCCGATGGACGTGACAATATCTCTATTTGTCGAGATTTATGTCGCCGTAGTTCAGCTATATTGTCAACAGCTTCGCACTTCTCACAAAGTTACTGATGATGGATGACCATAATGTTATGTTCTTTGCGTCAGAGTAGTGTGCAAACACGGAAATAATTATGCCATATCAATAGGTCAATATGTGTCGCTATATGAAGGTTTTAGCGGTGCGTATATAGAGCTGTGATGTAAAACATTTCTAGGAAATCACTTTGTTTTTGTAAGTTTTCTGCATTGGTATTATTCTGGTGTTTATTTGGGATTACTGGCATTTCTGTACTCTAACGATAAGTGCTAAAATGCTACATGTTTACAAAATGCGCCCACCTCTTTCTTCCTCCTTGATGATGTATCAGTAATACAACTGGTTTTATTGCTGTTGATTTTTTCTTCTCTTCGCATATATTTTTTTCTAGACTGTCGCTTTGTCGAAGATGAATATAAACGTAAAGTACTGCTGCTCCTGTCATTCTTCTTGATACTATGCTTGTTTTTGTAAACATCATCGTATCACAAACGTGAGCAGAAATACGACGAAGAGAGAAGAAAATGGAAAATCTCTCTGCTGACACTTTTTCCGGCCTACTCACTGCTCAGCTTAAAAAATGGTTTTTATAAGTGTCGAGCAGTCTAGCAGAAAATGTACTCGGCTGATTTTCTAGCAAAATACTTTGATTCGCAGGATAAACATTTAAAGACGAAATAAAAACAAGCATGTCTCATCAAAATGCAAATAAATTTCGATATGAAAGTTATAGCTTGTGTATGTGTTACAGTAAAGTGGCAGAAAAGGATTTCTCTGGATTGTTGAGGATTTAAAAAGTTTCTCGTGAAAAAACACTGCAACTGCTGCTGCTGCATGAAAACGAAGTTTCATTTGTAACGTTTTGTGAAGGGAGTGCAGCAGGGCAATTGTGATTATTAATGAGTGCACGTGCAGCCAAGAGAGGAGTCTTCATGAATCAAACAAACTAAACATTAAGCGTGTATGTCTCTCTAACATTTCCAAGTAAATCTGTTTCTGTTCCGGTTTTTTCATGAGAAATGCATATAAAATGCAAATCAGCTTTGCTGGGGGTGCATACACAAGTAAAGAGTACATATGTTTGAAAAAAATGTCGGTTGTCAGTTGTCATAAATTTCGGGCGCTATTAATTACCCCCCGTTTTACTCCAAAGGTACACACAGCTTGTAGGGTCGGGATCGGGATGTCACGACGATATAGGTGGCTTGACTCTGCATTCAATAAAAACACGGCTTGTTGATGTCGTCGTCATTCAAAGAAAAAAAACTGTTTCACAGAGAGACAACCCAATAAGCAAGGGAAAGGGGGAGAGAAAAGAAAAATGTGTCGGCACGACTTGATTAATTTCATGTCAATATATTTTCGTTGCTGCTGCTGTACAACCGGGAAAAAGGAGTAATCAATCATTTTATTTTTTCCAATGCAAATGCAACCATGCAGTCGATTTTTTGACTGTCGGGTGGAGGCAGTGCGTAGACAAAGCTGAGCATGATATCCAGGCACTGTACCCATCCACGCAGTAGAGAGCGGTGGTGGCACAGATATAGACAGTGACAGTGGCAATACATGCAATTAACGCACACAAAAGTAAAGTAAAGCAAAGTCAAGTAAAGTCTACAAAATTTATTTCATTCATTCCAATCCAAAAATCTGTTAACTAGTTAATTCCGCCGTACAAGCATATCTTGGGAATAAATCGTGATCAGGATGATGATGATGATCATCATCATCCTTCTGTAAAGCTCAGCTGTTTCGCATATTTTCAATTTGAAAGCCAGCCAAGGAATGCAATCAAGATCGGGATCGATTAGTAGACTCAAACGCAGCAGCAAAAGGCTCTTCCCTGAGCCTCTTCAAATAAATGGGTTGAGATGTAGAAACCTTTTCAATTTTATGTTTGCATTGTGCTATTAACTCATTCCTTCAGAGAGGAAGAAGAGGCAAGATGCAGAGAGAAAAGAAATTGTTTTTCGTCTCTGTGGAACTCTGTGAAGCAACGAGAATAAACACAAAATGCAATCGCGAAGATTGAAAAGAAGTGCCTTTTACAAGAGCAGTGCCATAACTAAACAGATCAACATCACATCTACTTGAGCACCAACACGATGATGACTACATGATAATGACTTATCAGACAAAGTTTTTTCTGGTGTGTGTGTTGCGTTGTTGTGCCTGTGTGTGTGTATTATGTAGACAAGCTTACTTACACGCGTAATAATGCACTCCGCACATTTTTTCTCGAATAGCAGCTTTGAGTGCCCTATGCGGTTGTGTACTCACGCAGGGAGAAAAAGAGTTGGGAGTTTTGGGATCAGGCGGACAAGTAGAATATCATATCGTATAAAGAATCAGGAAGACAACAAGTATTAAGCTTTTATTTTCATCTCTTTCCAAACTACAAAACAAAACATGCAAGTAGGCAGAGAGAGAAGCACGTTGAGAAATGAGTTTTTCCTGTTTTCTTGATGCCATTCGTGTCGGAAAAGCCATGGAGTCGAAAAGAAATTGAGAGAAAAATACTGAGCGTAACTGGTCTGACTAGACACAGTTGCTGTTATTGTGTAGCAAGTAATCTATTATAAAATACGCTTTGCCCATCGTAATAAATAGGTTTACAGTGTGGCAAAGTACATTACGGTTCTCCTCTTTTGCCAATTCAAGTCACACAATAACATTTACACATACAACAACGGAAAAAGAACAACCGTTCTCGAGGACCACTACTGCGTGAAGCTGTGAAGGAAAAAGTGTTGTTGTTTGTTTGAATTGCAAAGTGGATCGGAAGAGTGCATCGTGTTGAATGTTGAATAGGGAATCGATTTTTGAGCGGGGTGCTTTTATGACTGCGTTGAAATGAAATGTAGAGATCCTCCTGATTTCTTGGGAAACGTAGAAAATACTAACTTTATAATACTAACGCAATGAGTCTTTGCTTTGCTTTGCATCTGCTTGTGCACCCGCACTTTTCATTATACATTCGTTTTCAAAAATGCAAATATTAATCGATTTTTTTGTTGTTTTTACAGGTAAGAACAAGAACTTTTCCATGATTGTAACCTTTATACCGCTGCAACGGACTTTTTAAGGTTGAAATTTAAATAACCGACTCTTCGTCTGGTAAACGGAACAATTTTGACCCTTCACAAATCATAAATCTTAAATCATATTAACATTACTAACTTCAAAAAGACTTAAAACGGCGTTTAACATACACTACTTCACCGAGTAATTTTATTTTAAATTATAAGTTAGACACGGGGTTTAAGTGGATAATAAAAGTAAAGTTGTTAAGTTTTAAAAGTCAAGCTTTCGAGTTTATTCTA
>JAHZNB010003952.1:0-13308 GCA_027744295.1 Callyntrura guangdongensis
TCCGTACCCCCCATACCCTCCGTAACCACCGTAGCCCCCCCATCCCCAGAATCTTGGGTCTCTTTGAGATTCTGCCGGAGATGGTAAAGCTAAAGCCATCCCAATAATGCACGCGAGGAGTAGTAAAATGTTGATGATCTGTAAAACATTTAAAACCCAGGTAAAATTTCACATTTCAGTTCTGTATGAACATTTTAATACAAAACGTATTGAGCTCACCTTGTTCATGGTTTAAAGTTGTCTTTTCGTTTGCGTCCGTGTAAGTATATTAGTACTTTCAAGCTAACGGATATGTTTAGGTCACTGGAACGGAGATGGATCACAACACCAATGTGATTTTTGAATGGTCAATTGCTCATGCATGCTACACTTTTATACAACGATATCCAAGCTCCTTAATTGCTTCCGACTTTTGGTATTTTCCCGATCAACTTTTTTTGTACAAGATGAGCCAAAGCAAGATAAGTTATCGGATGCTTAATTAGTCTCACAAAACAATTATGGGGCGCTATGAATCATTAGTTTTGTTTTACCGTAAATGAGTCAGCTAAGTAAAGTGAAGATATTTTGTTCTGTATAACGAAATTTGGATTTGTGAAATAATACACCTTTCAAATGATGTCGACAAGGATCTCTTTGTAGTAGTAATGGTTGATGTAAGTGTCCAGCAGTCTCATTGTCTCATTTGAATATCTTAACAGGAAATCAAGTACATCCTATAATAAGCATGACATTCGATCGATAATTTTATTGGCTTTCAGATGATATATTATCCATAGTACGAATCGTTTTCATTTCTGATTTAGAGTGATCACAAATAGCATAATGCTCGAACGGAAACAACGGTAAAACTGGGTGCAAGAATGTCAAAAGTTTAAACCTTCACTTTTCAGCGGAAATTTTATTTATTGTGCAGCTATTTACTGAAAATGAAAGACACTTTAGTGAACATGAGATAAAGTCAAAGAGGGACACATCTAAGTAAATTGGGTGTGGTACACAACCACAATTAAAACCATGCAAATATAAGGGAAAATTTCGTGATTTGTGGATTCCGCATTTCTCTCCAGATGCAGTTCAGCATTTAAGTGGCATATCATTAGAAAGCCCTTAAATCCCTCTATCATCGATTAGTACACATCTTAAGAAATTGCATGCATATGAGAAAGTTTCACTGGGGTGAGCATGTAAAAAAAGTGAAATTTTTAGGTAATATTTTGGGACATAGGGCCACTTCATAGCCCTGTAAAAGCACACCCCAAGATACGGTCACAGACATGTCCTGTTGACATGTGTTATATCACTTGTCATGGTTACTCCATAGTCGAAAACCTCATCCCAAACGGATTAACCATTCAGGAGTTATCGGCGAAAAATATTTGACCTTTAGTGACCTCTGGACATCACATGAGTCATCCATTTTGATAAAAATTTGGCATGCTAGCTTTGTTTAGGTACATAAGACGTGCCCATATAACAAGTTTGGGCTCATTTGGACGTGGTTGAACTTTGACCCCAATAGGGTTAGCCCCAAATGCCAATCTTCGAACTTGACCGAGCTATGGTCCATATGTATCAATTGGTGTAAACAGAATTTGAAGATTCCACTCCTTCAAAAGTAGCAGCGCACACAAGAATTTGGGGACGGGCGGAAGGACCCGGCACGACGACCATTTTTAAATAAAGAATCTAAGAGATCCTTAATAAGAGATTCTTAATAAGTATAGATTCCAATATAAAATGACTGATTCTTAGAATTTTGCAGTTGACTACTTCAGTTCCCATTTATGAGGAAATCGCGTGTGATGGGTTGTTATTGCTCGAGTTGTTTGCTGATTGACTTTGTTGTTTTACGACGTTTTGATGATTCACTCAGATAAGTGACATGTTTATTTTTTGTGGAACACTAAACCCACTGCACTGAAGTAATGAATTACAGACGACAACAACATAATAATATCATACATTAACCTAAACAAGGAGAATATTAATATTATCCCATTTTCTGTTTTGACGAAATAAAAGTCAACCTTGAAGAAAACGAACATAAACTAGAGAAACTGTAAGAAAACCTTATATGAAAAAGATTCAGGGAATTCTAGTGCTATGTTTCAACTACGACAAGACCAGACACCTATGTAACCAAATGCCGATAATTAAGTTAGTGGTAATGTCATCCGATCAAAAAAATACTGCACAAAATCCCAGTTGTGCACAATGTTAGAAAAATGTCCTAAACCAAAACATTAAACAAAAATGAAATCATATTAGAAATCCCTAAATTGAAAAATTAGTGTTGAGTGTGTGTTTTTCGCAAACCATTTTAACAATAATTTAGAAACTTATTGGCGTAAACAGAAATTTTGTGTATGTACCGTCACCGTTTGATCTGTATATTGCCACTGCCAGGTATGCACTTGCATAGTGCAAGTTGCACTATGCCGGTTGTCTATGCTGGCATTTGACATATTTCTATTAAGTAGCGAGACCTACTTTTTGCGATTGTGAATACTGATATCTGCCCGTCCGTGAGATATCTGCCCATGCCCTTTGCTTGTGCACCTAATATTTTTATATAGATTTATTTTTGTTTGAGTTTGACTTTATTAACGTCTATACTGTATCAACTATAATGTATTATTTATCTCTGGTATTGGGGGATCTTCAAACTTTTTATACAGGTATATTTTTATACCCTCCTGATTGACTGGGTCAACGGTCATGTGTTTTCAGGTAAGTTTTAAGCGATTTTGACTAATTTTAATTTACAGATAGCCTATGAGACGCTCTGTAGAGGTGTACCAAATTTTGACCCTGTAAGCCATCGAGGTCAAACGTCATCTAGTAAAAATGGTATTTGTCAGGAACCTGTGTGGCGATTTTGATTAAATTCCGCATGTAAAAGCTTTCGCTTCTTGCCTATATGCCCTTGACTTCTAGGTTTTGTTGTAATGGGAATGATAAGTGAACGCCTAAAACTATATACTGACGTGATAAAGAAAAGTGAGATTATGCTAACATTTTCGCGGTTGTCAGAGTACCACTAATGGAATGTGAGAGAAAACGTCACATTTGTATATCTATGCCACGCAAAATCAGTGCTTTGTGCTTACGCTGATTTTTTCTACCTCAAGTGATTTTCCATCACAGAAATGTCAACCAATTCAAAAGTTTATCAGGATCAATCTATTTTTTATCATTGCATACTCAATATCGATATTCAATCAATAACGTGATTATTTCTTGCTTCAAAATTTTAGCGTCCGGGACATAGTAATTAACACACAACCATACAAAACGAACATTAAATTAAAGAATAGAAAGTAACAGTTTAAATTAACATTACTGCAAACATATTTGCACAAATTCGGTAAAATGGCACAGAAAACCACGATTGAGTACAAAGTAATATTTGCTACTGATGCAGAAAAAGTAATCACTTTTCTTGTCAGCAATTTCTTTCCAAATGAGCCCATCTCCCGTGGTTTTGGTAAGTTTCAAATTTTCCAGTTCCCCAGTAATTGAAGTGTCTCAAGTGCCTGACAACTTTCGTTGTTATAGGCTTGCCAATTGACCAAGTTACACGGTGGTTTCCAAGCCAAATTCAAGAATGTCTGAAGTCGAAGACTAGTGTTGCTGCCATTGATGCAAACTCAGGAGAGCTTTTGGGTGTGGCCGTTAACATAGTGGTAGAGAAAACATTGTCGGGAACGGCGGGGGAGAAAAAGGAAGGTCGTGGATTAGTAGAAATTTTGGATGCAGAAACAGAGCCCGTCATGCTGAAAATAGCAGAGTTTCTTGCTATTTTAAATCAAGGTAAGTGCCTAAAAAGCGTACACTACTGCACCGGGGCATACAGGGCATATACGCAGTCCTGGTAATATAAGCCTTACTTGTTACTTTTTTCAGTTCCTGACTCGGTTTACGAACTTGAAACTGCTACGCAACCTCAAACATTGAAAACATTCAATTGCATCTATTTAGCTGTGTTGCCATCACACGCTGGACAAGGAATTGGAAAACAGTTGGTGCAGGAGAGTGAGAAAATAGCAAAGCAGTTAAAAATTGGCATTTTACAGGTTATATAAACGGAAATCCCATTCCAACATAGTTAATTTATGCATGTGATTTCATGCATTCAAAATCACTCTAACATGTGATGTGTTCAACTCACATTTATTACCAGGTGGACACAACATCAGCCTTCAGCTATCAGATATTCCATAAACACTGCGGATATAAAGTCGTTAGAGAAATCGACTTGGCGCAATACATAAATGGAATGGAGAACGTCGATGGTGGGGTGCATAAAAAAGGACGTATACTTCTCAAGAAAATCCAACTATAAGTTACATGTAGACATTGTCTTAATTGTCGTGCCCAGAGAAATGTGATACACTTATAGGAAAAATAGAAACTGTTTATTGGAAACACTGCTGCATTTTACTAGTAATCTTTATCTATCTATATTAGTAATCTTGATAAACCTATTTCCATCACTCATGCTTTTACAAATAATGCTGACCTACTTCAAATTTTCATTGCCAGCTTTTAAAACTATATGAAAGATTGTCTTAGGATATGAGGTTTGCCAAATATTAAAAGCAAAGCGTAAAATGTTTCAACAAGTTGAACCAAGGTCAGCGTTATATGTATATGTGTACACACACGTGATCATGGTAGTGGTAGTGATTATGCTTCGCTAAGCACTTTTTAACAACTTATTCTAAGCTTACCAGATTGCTGCTGGCAATATTCCATAATTAAGCTGGTTTTAGTATAATGACAGTCAATAGTTTGTAGAAAATTACTCGCCTCTATTATAGTTTGATATTTTACTTGGACAAGGAGTCCTCCTGGGCTGCCTGGCCTTGTGGTCAAAGGTACTATATGTGCATGCTGAAATAAAAGATGAATATACACACTTACCGATTTCGTCTTCGCGAATAATCGCGAATGTATTTTTGCATGCAGTCATCTATTTTCCTCTGCAGAAGCGAAGTATAAGAAATGTATCAAATTTTGACAAGATTATAGCAACGGTATAACAACAATTTCATGAACATCATAAGCAAGTAGTAACGGGAAAAAGAAGAACGTTACATATATGCAATCGGTACACTTTGCAAAACATTGTTCTGTAATTATCTCTGGTGTTTTACATTATTTTAAAAAACGTCCAAAGACAAATCGACGATTTTGATGGCGACGGACTGAGAATCACCCCGAAGTCGACAAATAACGTGTTTTTCCTAGAAAATTTTACTAAACCTGAATTACCTGAAATTTCAAAACTAACGCCACCAATGAATTCATCATGCATGAAAATTCTATTTAACATTAGCATCTTCGCCTAATAGATTTTTTGCTATACATAATAATATTAACTTGAATTCACTACCACTCGTTAGTCTATTGTATCAACTACAATTAAATGTTAATATTCTTTTGCACTAATTTTGACCTTAAATTCGCTCACCAGCCGCTGACATCTAGAATGTTTATTTTTTTTACTCCATGGCGATCGACACTAATGGTAACTTTTCCCCGCTGTTTTATTATTACCTATAAAAATTACATACCACACACTACACAACACCTCACCGCACCTTCATACGCCAAATATACAAATAGATAATTTTTAATCAGACCTCATACCAAGAGCTTCATAAATTTTCCTACAACAAAAAATAATGTCGGATGAAATTTCGTTCGAAATCTCTGGTCATACTTGTACATTGACATTCATAGATACATATTAATATATTGATGTTTCTTGCGGTCAAATATATTAACTTCCCAATATATGAAGTTGTGAAACCAAATTATTTTTAGTTCTGGACATTGTGATGCGATGAGTATTGAAATTGAAATGCTCGACACTCCCTGCTGTACTTCTGCTAGTAAAAAAGGTTGTGTAAAAACACTATCAACTATTTCTGCTTTCAGCTTACTTTCTTTAATTTTTTTTCTTTGCATTTGTTAATTGTCCACTTTCGCGATGAAATACGTCTCCCTTGTAAGATACAGATGTATGCCATTGATTGTATCTCATAAGAACATGGCAAGACTTTGTGACGTTAATTCTCAGTTTCATTTACATTTACAACAACAGTAAAATTGTAGTTCAAGGTCGTACGAGCATGTACTTAACCTACAGTGACCAGACGTACTCTTTATTAAATTTTGGGATTATTTATCGTAATATAATCACTTAAATATATAAATTTGGGCATTACAAGCTTACGATACGATTTAGTTAATTGATCCTATATCCCCATTTCGATACTCAATATGAAAAATTTGAAGAAACATCAGAAATTTTTTGCAATCCCAAAGATCTTGTGCGGGTATAAAGAGTCATAAAATGACCAGCGCAGTAAAAAAATCAACAATATTCAAAAAATTTCGCTAAAACTTCGGCCAAACTTTGCAAACTTTTTACCTAGATATTTTATTTTCTAACCAATGGACTTTTAAAATTTAGTTTTTTGTAACAGTTCAAATTTCGGCAATTTACGTTTGCAAAATAAGCGGATAGGCTTACGTTTACGATATCGTCATTTAAGCGATGTTTCAAGGTCATCAAGTAGCATTTTTTTTTTGCGCTCCGCGTGAACCCCCAGCCTTGTTGTAGTTTGTACAATGAACGTCTCCGTAATGCATTGGCTAGCTACAGACGTGCTTACACAGGTACTCAACCGAGGGTTACCTGCAATTGATCGACAGAAATTGTAATACATATACAATAGAGGTTGTAAACTGTCAACCCAACCCCAAACAAACAATACCATTTTCAGTTTTACTTTAACCATTTGTCAAAATGTGTGAAGAAATAACAATATTGTTATTTAACTCTTTTTCGGCTCTAAGAATATGGTCACTGTAACTTATGTAACTTATTACCCGTCACTCACGTAACATGATATTGATTACATGCGGCGCATGCATATATACTATCATCGCTGCTACAAACAAATTATATTTTTGCTACATGTAAAAATTCATGTTTCTTATAAACTCATCATAACTTTTTCATTCCTAGCGTTGATGTCCAGTTGAGACAAGACTCAAGACACTCAAGAAGATAAGTTCTTTTAGTACGTTGTGATAAAAAAGTTGTTTGCATACCTAGAACTTTATTTTTTACGTAACGTGTGTACTTAATACTAACTATCCACAAAGTAACGCAACACACAATTTGAAATGGTGAATTCAAACGAGGATATAACTGTAACACTCTACATTGTTCGACAGTAAGTCTTATATTACAATAACCTATAAGAATAATTAACTTTTCTACACTTTTCCTAAGATTTTTTTGCACGATTTGTTTTTAATTGACATCTTGAAAGCGTGTGTTGAAAGTTTAATATTTCGGATATTTTTCTGCACAGTGGTGAATGTAATGGAAATGTGGCTCAAAAATTTATAGATCCCTTTACAGACAATTTGACAGCAGTGGGACGAGCACAGGTATTAAAGGAGATGAGTGTAAAACTCAAACATGTAACTTTCGTAAGCGATCGTGACAGAAGTGATATAAGTGTACCAAATTTGGTTCGATTATTTCAAGTAGAACAGAAGTTATAGTGTTTACAGATCGACAGACAGACATGATTGTGATCGCAATAACTTCCAAAGCTTCGCTTACGGAAGTTAATAACGATATATAGTTCAAACTGTCCTCAAAACTGTCCTTCCTTTACTAATTAGCCTCTAATATATAGCATTTATTTTTTTATTGCTGCAAGGCGGAGCTACTTGCGAATCATCTCAAAGATGTCTCCTTCACTGGAGCGTATTCCAGTGACTACCCAAGAGCAGAACAAACTGCCAAGGCAGTATTACAAGATTCCAATTTTGCAAAGGAAAATGGAGTGGAACTTACTATCGATATACGGCTCCGTGAAAGAGTTTGTTCAATGTTCAAAATGTCTGTGCCCGTGCGAAACGGAAGACAGTCGACATTTTTGGTGGTTTACATATTAATTTTGTTAATTTAATTTAGGACTACACTGGGATTATTGGAGTACATGCTAAAGATGCCGTAAACATTATACATGAGGCCATGAAAAAGGGAACTTCATACAAGGCGATTGAAGTGGATAATTGCGAAACTATTGAGCAGTTTGAAGAACGCATTGTCAGTTTCTTTTCGGTGAGCTTTCAGATTAAATGCAGTTCAAAACTGGCCTTCAAATCAACTAGTAACATTTCGTGCCTTGATAGTATCTATACCATGCGTTTCATATGTGGGTTGTTAGGAACTGATAAATAATTTGCAACAGAAGAGCTCTCGCGACACGGAAACAATATTAATTGTTTCACACGGTTTAACTATCCAACGACTAATGATGCTATTGAACACTCGTCCCAATTTATTCGGGATTTCTGACTGGACCAACAGTCCTATAACTGAACGGCAGATGAGAAACACAACCTATCACAAATTGTCCTTAAGAATACCTAGAATACATAAAAATGGAATCTCAGGATTTGTAGAAAGTGCACATTGTAGGGAACATACGGATGCAGTGTCAACCACGGATATGAAACATGGTAATGTCCAGGACACTGGAAATTACTCATTCTTGGAACAAACTGGTCGAACAAACACTTCGTTGGAAGAAGAAACAGTACACTTTTGCAAACCGGTTTAAGCAAAATTAAAACTTTTAACTGTTAATCCAGCCTGAAACGCATTCATTTATGTCGATGTTTTGGTTTGCAGTAAGTAATAAGTACACATTATTAAGATTATTTAAAAGTTGGAAAGCAAATGTCTAAAAGTTGCAATATCATCAGACAGTGGAATATAATGACCAGGGAGAGAGACCGCTTATGTAACTAATTATGCAGCAAAAATTACCAAAAATCTACAAATAAATATGCAACGAAAATTACCAAAATATACAACTACTATAAGTACTAAAATTACTGTTGATGCTTATATTGGTAATTCGCAGTACTGGGTATGGAGGTACAATTTGTTTGAAAACATTTACTTTTACACTTGCATATACATTTGTGCAGGAATTCAAGTTTTGACAGAACTCAAGTAAATATAATAACCAAAGACTGGTCTTTTTTTATTAATAATTAAAATATTGGCTGATTTAATGCGTCTTTATTTACTACACTACTTTGGATTTTCATTTTCAGTCAAGAGATCATCGGTCATGCAAGACTTTGCGTGGCACTCGGAATTTCATCAAAGTCCTAAATGAGTTCCATGTTCTTCATGCGGTGTTCACGTATACTTACTGAAATTATAAATGAGTGTATCAACATACATAGTCACACCTGTAGCATGAATGATGGATGAGTTGACTGACTGGAGCAAGGATGTACTATATGTAAATTTAAAGTATTTATTTATTTAAAGTATATTTCATCTAAGGACTGGAGAGTTCAATTAGATGAATTCATTATGTAAATATGCCGGTATGAAAATTTTCGGTTCTTACATCTTAGCGATCGAGAATGAGTAATTTATTTCATTTTTACCCTAACTGCTATATGCAGACTAAATTTTATTATAATCTTTATGGATTGGACAATGATAATTGTTGCTACGCGTTAGGGCACGAAGAGCAGATTGTTTTTTATCTGATACTTGTAAACTCACCAATATGATTAATGATTGCAATAAAACACTGAAGAATGCTTTGGAATTATAGCAACGAACTACGAAGTGCAAGAAAACTAATTTTACCACTTTTTTACGATTTTTCAAAAACAATCTCCAAATTCACTTCACGCGAAACAAATAAAACAATAAAAACAAACGTTTATAAACTTTTCTGCATTGCAATGCAACAGGTGATAGGGCAACCATACTAGTCGTGCTTCGTTCACCACAAACAAGATGAGAAAGGATTCTTATTTATAAGTATTTCAAAAGCGAATTACCATTAAATGATTGATATTTACAATTCAAATTCAAACGCTTATCGGCACAAAATTGACTAGCGAGTAGGTTACATTACAACAATAACAAATAGACTAATGCCTGACACTAGTCAATTTGGTATGGCCCGAAGGACTACGACTACGTCCTCAATTTTCTCGTCATCGGATCCAATTTATTTCTAGAAAAAGTGCAAGTAATTATAAATATCCTTTTAGTTAATTTTCAGTGTAAACAGTCATTGTTTACAATTAAGTGTCAGTTCAGTATAAACAAAAGTATAATAAAAAGTAGGGTTCTGTTGTTATCGTTGCCCGGTGACAGTTATGGGAAAAATCGTAAAGGAAGAACCTCAATCAGATGTTGAATTTGAGGACTACCTAGTGCAGCTATTTTGGAAATTCCATCGGTCACTGTCAAATATTCATATTATAAGTATTATATGAAATACTGGCAGCAATCTTATCTATCTAAAATATCTATCTAATTGACATTATTCTCGTTTTGTAGGTTTAAGCTGCTCCAATGGTTTGTTCTTCTGTTCATAAGGATTCGGGAAAACCTGGACATAGATATAAAGAGGCCCATCACAAAAGAGGTAGACGACATGGACAATAGCCATTTTCGCACTTTGTACAAACGTAATGAGTTCAACGATAATTACACTGATCCGGATTTCCTATGCTCTATGCAACTCAATACTAACCTCAACTACTACACACTGGTGGAAGCAATTTCCGCTACCACCCGTGTCGCTTTGCGGATTTGTCCATGTATCCTCTATTTTATAGTGTACCACCATTTGACATACGAAAAAGTGTCCCCAGAAGCAGTTTTTGGATTGTCCTTTTTATGCATGCTACCTGGCTATGGGATTTTCCAATGGTGTCAGGGGTTTAGTCCAACTAAGACAAATGTTCCACCAACATCGTCATTAGCAACTCTACTTTCGAAATTCACCATATTTTTCGAAAAGTTTGGTCCCATTTGGTCTGACTGTTTAGTATTCCTTTGCTGTAGTGGCTTTTCGTATCTTCTTGTGCCAATACTCCGTACTGTCACCCAAACAGTAGACACACGGACAGTTTACGCAGTTTGTATTGTCATGTTTACTGTCCATCTCCTTTGTAACGACTACGGTTTGAGGGTGGTATTAGTATCCTCAGCGTTATCAATGAACTCTGCAATCTTCTCAGTGATATGTTTAGCTTCTAGGCTGCAAACTGATAAAGCATGTCTGGCTTTGATGTCTTTTGGGGTTATGAGTTTTATCTGCTATCCTCAATGGGGCAAACTGATTGAAGCACGATTTCATCAGTGGACCACTGCCGCAACCATTGCTTTGATTGTTATTGTGATAGTTGCCGGCTATACCGTGTCGTTATGGGTTCAATTTATGGTTGCCGTGTTCATACTATCGATTGTCGTACTTTCACCAATCTTGTACATTTGCTACGTACAGTACAAGGTAAATATTCTGGGACCATGGGACGAAGCAAGACCAGAGTTGCATGTCGATATGGATGAAATTGAAAGGGGGTTTGAAATGCGTCGCAGCAAACGGGAACATTCTTCAGAGGAGAGCATTGGTGAACTTGACAAAAGGAAATGGAGAAACAGTAGCAAGGAGGTTCCAAACAAAAAAGATGCAGATGGAAGGGAAGAACAATGTATTGCTGAAATGGAAGCTAAAGGAATTGGTCTTATTTTGTAAATACAAAACTGTGAATTACTTAAAAACTTGGATTGGTTTACTTATAATCACAATGCCTTTGTTAGAAATCATCCCTTTAAATTTTGAGTTTGAAACATTTGCAGATTCTAGAATACGGTAATATTACAAATAAAATGAATAATTAAAAACTAAATTAAATTGTTATTTTTTCAGTACATTTGTACTAATCAACCTTTGTCATGAATTGTAAATGGCTCCCCGCATGGGTGCGTAATATACACCATGTACATAACACTGCGTAGATTGGTTGGAAATTTAACTAACAAGATTTTTTCTGTTGCTGGCGTGGGACGATAAACGATGAAAATGGCAAGGTACATATTTTTAAAACATAACTTAAAAGTTCGACATTACAAAGTGAATGGTAATTGGATCAACAAGTGCAAGATAAAAACTTAACGTATGTGTCATATAATCTATTTAACTGTATCTTTACAATCTATCACGTAGGTATACTTATTATAGTATCGTATTCAATTACTGCTAGAAATAGAAATATAATTACATACTTAGCAGTTTTTACTTTTGGTTAAGTACTACATTTTTTAAATTTCAACTTTAATTTCCGAGTACGCAAAGACCCATTCCTTTAGGAAGTCCTTCAACCTGTTCGCACAACGCCCCTGGCGCACATTCGAATATATCTCTTCTGTGGATTTTTTTTCCTTTTACACCATTACTCATTTCCGCCGTCGCCAGATCACAAGCTGATCCCAACCGACTTTGACATCGACCCACCTCATTATTCCATTCTGAATCTACTTTAATTCCACCTCCGAAATCGTAATTCGTGGGACATTGGCAGGTATTCCGCTGGCAGATCATGCTGGTTACATCAAACGCACAGTCTTCGTAAATGCAGCAAAACACTCCTGGCCATGGTAATGCACTGAATGATTTTGAAGCTCTTTTCAGAGTCTCCTTTTGAAGTATTGAAGCTTTCAAGCTGCTTTGTATGCCAACGTTGCCTAGTTTCATGGTTACGTCGTCAACCGGGACTACCATTAATTGAGCTTGCAAGAAAGGAATGGCAAAGAAGGAAATAAAAGTAACCACAGTCCACATTGTGCAAAACTGCTTCAAAATTTTTCTTTGTAACTTTGAAAATACAATCGGGTATATATTTGAGGATATGAAAGCACTGGCCCAACTTCTACAGTAATAATCGACTAATAATTGAATGGCATGTATCGACTGACTAAACTGTAAATTAAAAACAATGTTTTGATTGATCTGTAAACACTTAAATATAGAAAATTCAATCAATACAGAAATTAGGTGATGAAACATTATCATAACTCCGAATCAGTCAACCTTATAATGTACTACCCTGTCAAGTAAAACTGCTATTTTATAACGCCTCTAAAATGCAAAGACACACAGTACTTTAAATTGTATACCTATATAAATTATTGTAAATAGTAATATGTATAATATTGGTAAGCTCTCTTTTATCTAACTAGCACATGTCAACAGTGATAAAAAATCAGTGTAAAGGACGGCAAGACTATTGATAACCCATTTTTGAAATCAACGGAGCTGGTGTCATCGTCAATATTGTCAACGATACCAGGAGTCTATTTCACAAAGCGATTTTGACTATGATTAGTTGATGAGTCCCATAGATACTAAATTGCACTAATCAACTAATCATATTCAA
>JAHZNB010003953.1:0-29333 GCA_027744295.1 Callyntrura guangdongensis
CCTGCAGCATAAAATTTAAATTAAGAATACAAAGTAACGGCGTCATGTTATTTGAAACCTCTCACGCGGGCCGGGCCCAACTTAGTTTAGCTACTGGGTGGTAAACTGCATCCTTTTTCCTTAGTAATTTGACTGACTGTTAGCTAAAGGAAAGACCAACCAAAAAATCCTTTTTAGTGGATTTGAACACGTTGCTTTATTTTAGTTTCAATTAGTTTCATTATTTTATAGCAATTTCCGTTTTTCGCAGTAATACGAAATATTCGTATGATAAAATGTTTACACTGTTTGCATGCCGCCAGCTTACCTATATCTAATCTCATTGTGGTGAACGTGAACTACGGTGAAATTCGTTTGTACTCTCAACTGCGGTAAAAAAATAGATGATTCGTATTTTTTATTAGAGGTAATTACTGAAAATATGATCTTCAAACGAAATCAAGTGGAGTTTCTACTTCTTATTATGACAACATATTACAAAGCCTGCATCAAAAAGCAGCTATTAACATCCAATATGAACAGCTATATTTGAATGAAAACCAGAAAAGACTTTGTAGAATAGTCATTATTTGCTCAAATCATACTGAAAATTGATCATGACAATATCCGAACCAAATATCAATTCATATCAAGATGATTAGTGTCGCGGATTTTTGATGATTAGTTTTAAGTTCGACAAAAGTATACTTAACATCAAAGAACTTGTAAGTAAAGTAAAATAATCATACTAAGGAAAATAAAATCAAAACCGCTACCATATTTCAATTCCAAGTGAAATAAAACAAGTCAAAGTAAGTATTCAATTTTGTGGCATTTACTTTAAGGAGTATCAACGACAAGATTAAAATCATGAGCATGTATACGTATTTATAATCAATAGCTATATAACTATAACAAGTCTTGATGCATTTTCAATTTGCTAAGGATAGTAGACTTATATTAAACTAACAATAAGTACAAACATTATTAGAATGATATGATATATTTACATATCCAAATACAAACCCATATACACTAACTCATTAGTACAAAATTTCGTACCACGCGCACAACACATCATCACAAGAGTATCGAGTGAGACTCCCTTCCAAATACAAAATTCTGTCGATATAATCTGCACTACACATCAAGCGGATATGACAAAATTAATTGGCCACACATGCGGCCAATTTGTATTTCGTCCTGTTTGCTATCTAACTTTTTGAACTTTACGACAGGTGTTTAAAAAGTCAATAAACTGATTTCATGCTATCGAGAAGGAACGCTGAAACATGTTGACTGCTAAAAACCTCATTTCATTTGAGAAGGGAAAACAATCCTGGAGACAGCACAAATGTTTTTAAAGATTATGATTTTAATTTTTTTAACTTTGAAAGGGAAGTTAATCGAATGGAACAGAAGCGCAAATCGGCAAAACTTGCACGCATAACTCCTTAATTAATATCCGTGCCTGTACTAGATTCAAATTCTAGTTGTAAATTAAAAAATATCTACCCAGGACTTATCGTGCAACTCTATATTTTTTGTATTTTGACTATTTTTAGTCATTCATTTGATTTACTGCTTGATTATTATTGACGGTCACAAATTTTTTAGAATTGCTTGTCGTTTTCGAGGGTGACGGACAGACAGACAAACGTAGTAAGCTCGAAAGATCAATTTGTTAAGTCATACAATTTACAGTGTTAGTATTTTTAAAGCTGTCTGCCATAAATGTCGTCCACCACCCCAAAATTTTGTTAAAATCACTGAACCGTTCTTGTTGATTGGGGTATTCTGCATCATTTAATTTTGTGGTACCTTTACAATTTCTGAGATTCACTCGTTCAAGTATCTGCTTTTCAATTCAATTTTACAGCAAGTAAATGCAAACGAAATGTATTTATACTTCAGCGACCATGAGAGTTGGATGGAGCAGTTTCAACCGCCTTTTTCGTGTATTGTAATGATAATATAATGCTGGATGGAAACAAGGAGGCGATACAAACAAAAATTGACAGAATTGTACAGATAGATACTAGTAGTTGGCTGCAAGGATGCAAACCCTCATAGGCTCTTGAAACATCAATTTTGATTATCAATCTCGACATGGGGTATTTTTACAAAGCTGTTGTATACAAAGTAATTTCCAAACATATAATGTAAAAAATACAATGTGATGGATACATCTAAATTACTCAAATAGAAAGTTAAAAACAATAATAACTTGTATAAAATAAACTTTGATAGGTACCATCTCTAAATTCGGACTATAATAGTGTGGTAATAGTAGGATTTGATGACGAGATGACTTTGACTTTTAGTTTTTTAAAATACGGTTTCAGTGTAACCATTGACTCCATCATCTTTTAGTACGAGTACTTGTATTTTTAGTACGAGTATTTACACAGAAAGATGCTTCCCATTGATGATTGATGATACGATGTGTTGCTTTTTATAAATACGTACAATAATTGCAAGCTTGTATGGAAATTTTCACATCAGACGTTATTCTTCCAGTCAGACTTTCTTTGTGAAAGTAAAAGTTTAGCCCCACAGTATATAATACATTGGACATTATTGGATTGTTGAATACACAAAATTTCGAGTTAGAATAGATATACAATTTGTGTATCTATACTTGAAACGTATTTACGTTTTGTAAGAGGTTGAATGTTACTATGTTACCGTTGAATAAAAGACAGTCAAGAATAACATTAGTTACTAAGTAATGGCGATATTGAAAGGAAAGGAGCAAGCCAAAGGAAAATGAAATGAATGTACAGTTCATGCATAACCATAATCATCGTAATAATAGCATATCATATAGTCGACAGGGGGAGCGCTATTATTATAATTTGCGTAAAAATGAAAGGGAAGTTTTACTCAAGATTGTATGTTTGTGGCCTTCTAATGCTTTTGAACGACAACTATTATTTCTGTTTATAGTTACAGGACTGCACTTATTATTATTATTATTAACTAGGCGGATTGAGCTGTATAGTAACAATGGGGAGGGGAGAGAGACAAGCCATGGGATCCCGGTGTATGATTAAATGGCTGCCTACAATCAAACTCTGTTTTGTCCGATGAAATTTTTGTGCTCTAATATTTATATTTTCACACGTAACATACAGACCGACGAGCATATATACACTTGTAAAAGGGTGGTGTTCTTTTAAGTAAGCTCACAATCAGTTGCAACTTGCAAGTAAGAAGTGACTGTTGGCATGAACGTTGGTTGATGGAGCTTGCTGAGCTGCCAGTCCTTTTATTTATCTCTGATGTGGTTTCATTAGGGTACATTCTGTTCTGCTTTCAATTTAACACTATTATAGTTAGCCAATTTCAATCTCATGCTGCTTCCTACACTATTACTTAAGTTTATGCATCTCCCTACTTTTTATGAAAATGTTGCAGCTTGCTTTGTTACTCCTGTTTGTTGTTTGTTCATACCAGGGCCTTTTCATTTCCGTTTCATCATGAATGACGATGACGATGTGATGACAATAGCTTTTGGTGATGATGTAGATATTAATAGCGAGATATTACACGCTCGTTGACTCGCTATTGTGTCAAAGAATAGAAGATGATTACAGCTACAACATGACTTGATATTACAAATTGTAATGTGGTGAAGGAACACCTCGTTTTATCAGACGATAGAAATGTAAAAGAGAGTGTTTACACTTAAAGTGTAGAGGATTACAACTTGCCACAGATTTGTCCCATAGGAAGCATACAATTTTTATTCGGCGTATCCTACTCGTTATCAGATTATCTGGTTTATTACCCTACAATGAGAAAGACGTCCCTTGAAAATTACAGTGTGCATGTCAATGTCTTTTTAGGGTAACTTTTCAATAGTATTTTGAAATGAGAAAAAAGGAAAACTAGCAAATCACTGATTGACAATTGTAAGTTGTACATCCTCAAATTATGAAAATTGCTACAACAGCATTCTAAATTTGTAGAACTGCTGAAATTTGCTTTATAGACGGCGTTACTACCAATTTAAGGAATGAGTTTGTATATACTTTCATAATGGTAACATAACAAATAAGCGTATGTCAATTTCATTGGGTGGTGAGATGTTACCACAAAAATGTCTTTAAAGAAAATGAATAAATTGTTGGCTTTTTGTTTACTTTTACAATAGCAGCAATGTCATTTATATTGTTTTCAACTTTAAACAGCTGAAAGCTCCAAAAAAATCCTCATAACCAAGTAAATATTTCCAGACACGTTGTGTATACTTTGAAAATTAAAAATTACATGATTATCATGTCAACCCTATTACAATAATAAAAGTGAAAGTGAAACTTAATCTAGGAGAAAGTATTAAATTTCAACATCTTTCATCTTACGACAATATTTTGTAATTCCACAGAATTTATGTTTGGTGGTGAATGAATGGTGAAACACCACTGCACCACCACTATCAGCAGCACCAACTGGAGGAACTCAATGTGACGCAAGACGCAATATGGGTAGTTCCAACTTCCAACGACATCTAAACATTTGGTTATTTTCTAGTTGTATGGCTTTCTTACATTTATTTGTTTATAGGTACGCATGTAAGTTTAGCATTTGTACCTATCGAGCTATCATAGAGAAACGCCATAATAAGGAGATGTCGAAATCAGACATCCCAACGGAAAAGGACTAAATCGAACTGGGAACTTCTTCTCCGCATTTCTCTCTTCACTTCAAGATCATCCTTCCCTCAACATTCCTTTCCAATCTATCCTTCCACGTCTTTTATGTCATACTATATTGTACTGCAGTTATGCAAATATCCAAGCAGCTACAACAAAAAATGTAAATATCTGTCTTTACCCACCACTCAGGGCATAAAGTAGGCAGTGACGAAGTTGAGTAACAGCTTGAGATGTTTCAGAGACGTGGGTTACTAGAAAAGTATGCGTACTGAATTTTTTTATTTTTATAAAATTTACACACACCATGTCAGTACACGATGCTTATATAGTACGTAATAAAAGTAATAATAATAATAATAATAATAATAATAATAATAATAATAATGCATATTCATTTTCTCCATTTTTTGAAAATGGGAACTGGTTTTGAGAAACAAACAGTGAACGGGGGCAAAGAATAGATGTATCAGTGCGTACTTGTAATGGCTTCGGGATTGGGGATGCATGATGCATTATCCGATAAAGTGCCATGGAGTACAATGTCGATTGCGAATCATCATTCATCTTACCATTCATCCCCCCACCCCAGCCCAGCATTTAGACAAAAAGAGCGGGTTTGACGAGACGACTACACTAGCTTAAGAACGTAGTGACACATCAAATAGTGATGAATTTTAAATGACGGCAAGCGCCGTCAAAAGGAAGAAAAAATATGGAAGCGACGTCATTTTTAAAACACTTTTCGAATAACGATATTTGTTTGGTTTTGAATGCATTTTTTGTGTAGGTGTAGGTATTCAGCAGGGTTCTTTGCAGGTGAACGAAATGTTTCCGTAAAACATAATTGTAGTGAATTATTTCGAATGTGTCAACAAGGTGATGACTAATGAGACTAATGACGATTTAGTACAAAAATATTTAATTACACATATATCTATGGTATCAAACAAGGTATCTAGTTATCTATTATTACCTATGGTACTACATTTTAGGGAGCCATAAAAGCAAAAAAATCTATGTAAAATTAAAGAAACGCTTGCATAGGCTATAGCAAGCGACGGGTTGATATTAACTTTGTGAGATAGATTGTAAGCAGACTTGACCACTGACAATGACAATCTAACAACGTAACTTATGTATGCTCCTTGTTGTACAGTCGTAAAAAATTTCCTCTTATTCTTATCTAAGCTCATTTTCATTTCTAATATTCCAAACACAATGCGGCTCAGCACTTTCAACTTTCGCGATGACGCTGCTGCTGAGGTGTTGGGTGTCAATCGATGACACACTCCTAACTCCTGCCAAACCATGTTTTCCGTATTTTACTTGTTAACGAAACTATCTATCACCCACACAACAAAAATACTACTATAATTGTTACATCTTTTATTACATTATTATCTATTTTAAAGCTGTATTCATAGCAGTGGACCCAAGGACGTGTTATGATCAACGTGTTTTCATCAAGTTTTCTGGGTTGTGCGTAAAGAGGTTATGATGTAAACACAAAGAGGTTGTGTCAGTACAATGAGAATCCTAAGATAATCTTACAACGACCGGAATCATGACCTCATGCTTCTAAAATGAAGGAACTCAATCTGATTGAAATTATTTTAAATTAAAGGTTAAATTCATTATTTATGCTATAATCACGTCATAACACACATTTGTTCAAGCCAAAAACGTTAACTTTCTTTCTAGAGATAATATGTCAGATTCACTGTAAAACAGGAAATGAAATGTTTTGTACCTGTCATTTGAACTAGATTCTGTTCTGATAATGATAATAAGAATAATAATCGTGGAAAAGTCTCCTGATCATTTCAGCTTGCAAACATATCTTCTTCATGCGACGTATGTGTTCAGCTACAAAACTACTTTAATCTTTCATAGTTGATAGTTGGTGACGTGCGGAACAAAAGGATAACCCCTCCGTTTCGTTTTTCACACCAAAAGTTCAATGGATTAGCATGTACTGTATTCTGCACATGAGACTGTCAACGTCTTGTTTGAATATATTAAAGAAACATGATGTTCATCCGGAAGATGTCTAATGATTAAATTCAATTCAAGTGACGGCAAAATAATATGAAGAACGAAGCTTCTCTCATAAGTTAACATTGCATTTTCAGCTCTAGTCTGTTATCTCGCACATTTTTAGTAATTTTCTATTTCACATGAGATCATTAAAATGAACCCTACTACGCGTGCTAAGTGTAAAACTGTCCAAGTCTTCACCAAGTATGATGATGCAAAGGGTTCAACACCATATTACGCACTCAACGCCAATAATGTCACAAAGAATGACGTTAACCCAATGGAATAGTGATGCGGAAACAACTTTCTGCGTGCATTGGGAAGCATAGGGTTGCAACAAGCTCATACGGTACGGTAATATTGGCATGGAAGAGAAACGAGTGTTTCCCCTTCTCTTTTTGTCTTGTCTTGCTCCTATAGTTACCACTTTGTATTACCCTGTCGTTAGTATCACCAATCCAACTTCTCCATGAATACTAATGAATTGCTGCATAGCATATGGTATCCTTAAAGTTTTTTTTTTGCTTTCAGGCCAGTAAAACGAATGAAGCGATAAAAATGTTTGTGTAGGGGATGGGGCATGTCGATACAAAAATCATTCTAGTGAACTGTTAGCACTTAGGGTGGGGTGTATACTGCATGGTATATACATGAGGAATGGCTTGTCCTTCAAGAAAAAAAACTGACGGAAGTTGAGTTAGATGATAATGATATAAAAAAATTATAAGAGAAAATTACAAAAGACGCTCTGCTGCTAAATTATATTGTTTTCTAAGCAAGTCAAGCGAATACTACATCCACACAGAGGGATAAAGAAACTCTGTAGACATAATAGCACTACTAGAAGCACAAAAAGGAATTTTGAATAAGTTGCATTCGATCAAGCGAGATCCGCCAACGCACTGTTGTCAGCAACTTTTTATTTTCATTATCATCAACTTAAGCCCATAGAGGATAAGTCAACTTTGTCAAGTCACCTCACGAATTTTCTTGCATTAATCACCGTGATGGTGAATTAAATAGGAAAAAAATTAAATCTACTGTAACAGCTACGCGAGTACTTGCAGTGATAGAGAACAATCATTCAGCAGGGAAGATGTCATCATATCAGTGTGTAATAAAACAAAAGAAAAAAATCCAGAGATATACAACAAAGTTTACTCAGCGACAGAAAAAGAAGGGCTGAGGGAAGAAAAAATAAACAAAGAGCAAGAGTTTTCCTTTCCATTTGAACAACATTTTGTGGGGGAGTTACTTCCATACATGCTAACTTTTTTTGCTTCTATTGTGGGGGAAAGTGATAAGCCAAAATCAATACTATTTTGCTTGTAGCGATGAAGGTGGCAACGCGTGTAGTCAGCTTATCACATCTATCGTCTGTGGAATCGCTGGAATCAGTATACTGGTTTGAAAAGAAAAATAACCAGATTTGTGATCTTTTGAAGCAATATTGTGCTGATCGGGGTGGTGGTGTATGCTTTCATGGTCATGAAGTCATGAATTATGTAAATTTCGCAGGAATGGGACAAGTCATACATAAATAGAATAATACAAAAAATTCAAATGAGTCTGATGGTAAATTACATGCTGTGTGTATCATTGAGAAACTGGGAGGTCTCAGGAAGCGGTGGTTATATTCACACACTACACTGTTTATGTAAACTTACTATGTATGCATGTGGACGTAAATAATACAATTTAAAATAAGTGAACTGTGTTACGCTTAATAAATAAATCAATTCGGTTCATTAGTACAAAAATCTGTATTTGAAAAGATTGTCCTTACCTCACAGAAAAAGCAGTGAGAATCTTCCCGATTCGAGAGTGTAGGAAAAGAATTTTCTCAATTGTACCCGGTTGCGACTCCATTGTGACCCATACGGTTAATGAAAAATTTTGAAGTACATGAACATGTATGTATAGTTTATGTTATAAAAAATGTTTAAGGCAAAATCTCAAAATGTACAATATAGTGGTATGCGTTTGTTTCGTACCTGTGTACGAATATATAATATTTTTTAATTAATAATTCACTTTGATAACGATAACTTTTAACAGACAGTTGACAAAATAATGATAAATAATAATAATAATGTGTGTAATATTATTATATTAATACGACTCGTTTCTTTCCTTAATTTTTGTATCAGCATGTTATGGATATTAAATTAATTATGCAATAATTATTTTAATTCGTCGCCGAAATGAATAGGTATCTTTAAAGGTATAACTTCAATTTTTTAGGACATGTACGTGATATGATATTATAAATCTACGCAAACCGGTACGTAATTGATTGGAGAAAAACTAAAAAATTTGTTCGATATTTACCGTAGACTAAAACAGTAATCTATGTAAGTACCTACACATCCACGGCACACTTAGAGCTATTCTTCATCACATTTGAATGACGTACCTTCTGATACACACTCGTTACACAATATTTTTCTAAACATTTATGGCTATATTTGCAAACATATGAAAATGGAAATCTTAATTTTGCCATTTTCTGACTAATAATTTCATGCATAAACCTAACTTTGTATAATTTCTGGTATATTTACAAAACAACATACACATAATAACATTCAAGATTTTTTTAATACACATACTTACCTAGCTCACCATTCATTAAGTTCACAATTACCAATTACGTACAATCGATTTTAGGACTGATTTTCTTTACATGCACACCATTGAATAACACCAATCATCAGTGTAACATTCAAGACTATTTGTTATTGTTATTCATTATGTTGTAGTTTATAATTAACGGGTAATCCGGGTAATGCGATTATTATACATAATTTATAAGTGATTTCTGCTTTAAATATAAACAAAAATATCAATAATGTTTTAATTAACAGTTAAAGTATCACAAATAAGTCATAAATTCACGAACCTTATAACTATTAGTGTCTAAATGTAGTTTAGAATACTATATCTACTGAAGTCCGTAATTGTGTACATACCTAGGTACTTTTCCAACAACTGGTTGTCTCCTACTCCTACTAAATGCTTCGATGAAACAGCTCAGCTACTTCAAATAAAAATGCAACTGACATTAATTCAGTAAATTGCCTAAACACGCACTCTGATAAGCCTTGAAAGCAGTTTTGTCAACTGACACTATTGCTAAAGCAGTAACATTTTTTATCGCTGGAAACTACGTATGCTCACATGTCACCGCATTTAAATGTATTATTCTATTCTACATAATTCAAACAGTCCCATGTTTGCATTACAAATGCTGTTGTTAGGTCTCGGCACTTGTTTTGTAATCAAAATAAATGGTTTTTTGCGTCTGAATGATTGAAACATTATGTAAGTTATGCACTGAATTTAATGCTACCATTAAGTTTCTAACAAACGAAATGACGACTAAGGACTAAGCACACCAAAATGGACAGTCGAGAGAACGTTGGTGGGATTCTTCTCGTATTCTAAGGTAAAAATAGGGACAGAACTTAGTACAACTACTACAAGAAACTATTTTCTTCAGGGGAAAACAGTTAATAAAATGTGTTAAACTAAGCGAATTAATAAAAAAGAAGCAAATTTGACTCACCTATGGATTTTTTGAGTTATCCTTCGTCTTGTTTGTTAGATTTACAAAGTAGTCTTATAAAACTGCTTAAAGAAGTACTACAACAAAGTTCGGCCATCCCTTGACCACTTTCACCCCTTCTTATATTCTCGGTATAGGATTATAGGCTGGTCCGGGAGCAGTTCCACCGGACAACGACGTTCTTAGAATTGAACTGACATCTGGAGCACTGCCTCTGGCAGTTGACGTAGTTGTAATCGGATCCGTGGAGAAACTGACACTCACATGAGCCGAGAAATCGGCAGGGTTTGCCGACGAAGCGCCGATAACAGCACTACTAGTACTACCGCTTACTTCATTATTACTACTACGAATAGCACGGAGCGTTTCAGTAAAAGATCTGAATTCGTTTGATGATGAAGAGTCGTTTGAATTACTACTACTATTACTAAGCGTTGATGTGACTCTCCTTCTCAGATTATTATCACTTCCACTGGTGGAGCCACTATTGCCTAATGAGAAATGTTGCTGTGATATTTCCACAGACACGGGAGAGACATTTGAACTCGATGAGGAAAGCGTCACAGTTATATTGCTAATAGGAACAGCATTGCTTTCTTCGCCAGTAGTGGAAGGTGTCGTTGATGTTGACGGGGGTGGTGCTGGAGTAAGTGGAGGCTCCCTTACTGAAGACCCACTGGAACTTCCTGGTGTCTGTGACGAGGTAGCTGAAGCAACACTTGCCTCAGTTGAGGTTGTTGCCGAATTTGATGATTGCGAAGGCGACGAAGTAGCTTGGGCACCGGAAGGTGGTCCTTGATTCTGATCATCAGTAAAGAATTGAGTGGGAATTTCTGGTTGTTGGGCTTGCCTCAAAATAGCTGGTAACTCATAATGGTGGTAAAAATACACCATGGAATGCTGCAAACAATATATATTAGGATATAGTTTTTTAAATTTTTGCTTCTAAGCTTCTGTGAAAGTATTTACTGTGCAATAGGATGTAGTATATGAAACGCAACTGTTGAGTACTTTCTCCTGATAACGCAAATCTCAACATGTCATTGTTATGTCATGTGAAAACATGTACATTATATATGTCAATAAATCCATTTTATTCACTTTAACCACGATCCGTAGCGTGGCCAGTCGTTTATTATGCAAACGAAATTGAATCTGCGTATTTACATCCCCGCATTGTACTTCATAGTGTGGCATACGGCGCATCCAAAAAATTGAATCAATCAGAACTTACGTGAATAATATATTATTATATTCTACGTTTCTGTCCAAAACTTGTTCGTGCTCATTTATGATATGCACATTTTTAAAAAATCTATCCTTTTTTCTTCATTCATTACAAGCAGTTTTCGCAACTACTGTGCTATAGATACACGGTGTTAAAATTACAGCAGCGAGTAGCACAGTAGTGAGTATTGTCTCGTGTCTCTATTTAGAGAAAGTTGTTGGCTCTTATACTCATAGATATTGTTACTTCCTCAGGTCATGTCGTCTAGCATACCCGTATACATGGAAGCCCGGCAAGAAGATGCCCGGCATATCTGTATTATACTGACGTCACAAAAAACAAATATTTTTGATGAAATAAAAATGCCGCATACTAAAAACGTTGCCACGGTTTGCAAAGGACCCCCAACTTGTAGTCTTCCAAATTTCCACTTGGAAACAGGTAGTTTGCGTTTTGGAAGGCTACAAGTTGGGGCTCTTCGCAAACCGTAGCAACGTTTTTAGTATGAGGTATTTTTATTTCATCAACAAAAATATTTATGTTTTTTGTCACGCCAGTATAATATGCCGGGCATCTTCTTGCCCGGCTTCCATTTATACGGGTATGCTAGATGACACGACCTGAGGAAGTAACAATACATAGATACGGAGAGAATGAATAGCGAGTAAAAGAGCAACAACCAAAAACATCTCGATCTCGACGCAATGCAAGATATACATATAATAAAAAGTCAGCGTAATAATAGCTGGCAGGGAGTTAATCGGAGTGTTAAGCTTGATCCCTTGACTAATATTGGTCGCATGCTGTCAACTATATTGAATAAAATGGCTCACCACTCGGAAATTTAATGGCTAATAATGGAAGGCAAGCAGAGACTGTTTCAGATCTAATGGAAATCTCCCTCGTGCTTAGCCTGTTCTTTCGTATTAGGTAAATAGCTACTGTGTATGGATAGTTGAATGTATTATTATCTCGGCGTGAAGATTACATTTCACTATTTCACACTTACACATACCGTAGATTAGCAATGACAATCTACGGTATGTGTAAGTCATACTATACATATGTACCATTCACTAGACAAAGTGAAAACTTTTGCGCTTAACAATTTCCTCATTTTCCTCTCCTGTTCTTCCTCTCATCATCGCCAATGCCACTGCAATCTGCAGCTCTATAGCTTACTTAATGTGTACTTGTGTAGTGTACACTGTACAGTTTGACAATAAGTTGTCTAGCCGTAATTCTGTTGCACAATCGGTATAACGCGTTATCTGGGTTGTAGAATTACGTAAGTTTAAGCATGCTTCCGTGTTAAATAGTTAGCCTAGTATACACGAATTTTCAAACAAAGTAAATGAACGATATGTGCATTCATGTTATAATTGTTTTATTATGTAATACACGTAAACATTAGAAAAAATATGTATTACATCGCACCCGAAGTTACATACTTTGTACTAATTAGTATTATGAATATGAGGAATGTTCAAAGATGGTGCCTACCTTTGATTCTCTCAAAAATCCGTATAAAGTTTCTAAAATTTTGAAATTCCGTTTAATTAAGGAAATAGTGGTAAATCAATGTTGTGTTTGCTACTTTCGTTTCCTTTGTCATTTCTACCAACCAAAATAATGCACTTCGAGATTTTTTAACATAATTTAATGAAGTATACTTACAATTTACTGGTCAATTTTTACAAAACCACTCGATCTTTACCTTGTTACAAACTTAAACTTCTTTTTGTTGAAGTCTCATATTTTTCTTTCCTTTTACTGAATACTTTAATGTCATTAAAACGTACGATGAACAATGGAACTAGACATAATGTTGTTATAATATTAGTTGTATGTTCAAACATGCATGCAATATGTACTATACATATATAGACAGAAAAATGATCCGACCGAACGAACAACGACAACATTGTACATGAATAGCGTAGTCAATCAGACTAAATCTTGTCGACATTTTATATACTTGCTTACAAGATTCAAGGAATCTCCCACCATAATCGCTTTTGGAACGTGGTAAAAGTGGTTGAAGTCAATTAAAATGCAAATTTGTATGAAACAATCAACTACATGTTTGTCAATGTAACCATTGTCTTCTACAACACAACCATAACACGATCTTACACAGCCCCCTTTTCGTCTGGCTCCCGTCTCCTCTCATCGTTTTACGCTTAAGTGCCGATGAATATGACATCTCAAGACAAGCTTATGATGTGGAAAAATACTAAAACCTATCTATAATCGTCTGGTAAAAATATTCGTTCTCACATCTCTTTAAACAGGCAGCTTAGTTATTACTTTTGAACAGACGGCTTTCACTGCAGTTCCTTGTCTGGCATATGCATAGGGCAACTGCTAAGAAACTGTTCATTGTAGCAAAACGATTTGATAGAAAGGGTTCGTTAATTTTCCATATTTTATGCATACTAACTACACAACTACAACAATCAAGTAATGGACAGTGGTTTCGACAGTATCTTACTACTATCGAAACCTCCATGATCTTAGCTCTACTTGAGGTGGTATATGGAGCGTATACATGCATGCATAATAAAACCATATTTTCTGGACAAAATCACGTTTATATTATGTCTACACTTAATTAAGACCGACAAAGCAGATGAGAGATAATCATTCATAGAAATAATTTAATGATAGCAAGCCGATGTTTTAACGAGAATGATGTAATCCAAATGTACAACTACTGAAAAAGTCATTGGTTGTAATTTGGGGACAAAATTGTGACGCCCCTGGGGGTCCCAGGGGTCAACCATTTTGGGTCAAACTTTACAAAATGTCATAACTATCCATTATGTATCTGTATACCAAGTACCGAGTTTCAGTTATGGTTCTTTTGAAAAAAAAATTGTGACCCATCACTGACCCCCAGGAGGGTTGCCCTTAAGCCCCCATCTTCAAACTCATGAAAGCTGTTGACCATATCTATCGATTTGCGAAAACAGAATTTTAAAATTCCTTTGCGTTCAAAATTTATCGTGTTTAAAGACATACAGACAGATCGACAGACAGACAGGAAGACAATCTCAATAACTACTGAATTCTTTTCGGTACTTAATAAAGCAGTGACATTAAAACATTATAGGATTTACTTACAACTCTCTGACATTCCCATGAAACTTGACTGCCAACACAAGCCTACTAAAAGTTAAGAGTTGAGTACTAACCTTTTTTCCAGATAAATAATAATAAATAAACGATCTTTCAAGTACATAATTAGTAATAGTAATTAGCCTGAACACGTACTAATGTTATGCCCAAATGATGAGATTAGTATGATGATAATGAATGACTACCAATAAACAGAATATTGTAGTATCAGGGAGGTTAATACACAGTGAATGTAATGCTTTCAAGGTGTATATTATACACAAGAATAACCCGTAACATGCAAACGCTAGAAAACATACTTTCTCGCATAATTAAAATCACAGAAAACACTGCATCACTATTTGAAAAAGAGCCAAACTTAGATTTGTCGGCTCAAAATGCTGGGTTTGTCGGCTGGCCAGATTGTGCCGACTGGCTTGCTCTTACACTGCTAAGACCGTTCAAATGTTTGTATGCAAAATATAAATTGTTGTCAATAATGAATGCCGGGCATCTTCGTGAGCATCAAACGAAGGAGAGGACGGAGATGTTTCATAGGCCCAGTATGTATTATCAAAAATACCACCTTGACATAGCTTGACATGAAATGAAATACATACCATTATATGGAATACATTGAAAGAGTCCTTCTTACAAAGCATTTTGTATATTGTCGAGCACTCAAATTAAAGTATTTAGCAAAAATTTGTTACTGGCAATGAGTCAGAAGCTGGCTGATTACGCGTAAATAATGAGCTAACGACATTTCCACGATTTCAAATGACAAATATTTGAATGCTTGGAAATGTAAATTTGGGCAGATTTTAGTGTTAAATAAATCGTTATTTAAGCACAACAAATCTAAAATATATCTAAAGTGTTTCACGTTGCCCCACAAAACAGCTTACCTATGTTTTACCTATGTTTTACTAGAACTGTGATGTATAACAGCATTTCAATTAAATTCTACGTTGATGTTACAAGGATTGGAAATACGCACTAATATGATTTACATCCAATATGGATCGAGTTCAATTATGTTTGTTAACGTGAATTTTTTTATAACTAACCATGCGTGTTTTCGTTAGTACTAAAATGCACAGTTAATCTAATTTTGGCATCAATCGATACTTGAGCGATTAGAGAAATTAAGAAAACTAATGGCAAAATAGAAAACTAATGTTTAATTAAACTTAACACGTTCTATAGATATGAACTTATAAAGGTTTCATGAAACTTTTGACTTTTAGCACTAAATATTTTTAAAGAAGAAATGTGCACGAACGAGTTGTAATAAAAATACTTCCTTCATTGCACTGCACTGGAAGTTGAAATACTAATGAGTTCAAATGACAATTTGAGTTATAGTAATGTATTAACCAATATTTCTTAGCTGTTAAAAATATCTTTCGAAACACAAAATAATACAATATATATAACATCCAAGTCTATTCATTATAACAGTATATTAGGGGAAGTCAATGAATACAAAAATGAGTTGTCAGTATCCGCAGGTTCAAGTAACTCCCACACTGTTATTTTCTACAATCCATAGCTTACATATTGATATTGTGTACTATCGAAAGTGGTATTGATTTTTTTCATCCTCAATCAAATTGATCCAAAATTAGATTGTGATTCCACCTTTCTTTTTCTTGATGTTATTTTTGAGTATGCTCCATATACTATCCATTTCTTTTTCTTCTCTGGTAGTTGTCTCTACTCATTCATTTAGCGTTGTGTTATCAATTAATTAATTATAACAATAACGAGTGGTAAAATGGAAACTAGTGAGCTCGGTGGAGAATAATTTTCCTTTCCTAATAAAGCTATAAATCTAACTCAACTGTAACCAAATTAATAGGCCTCAACTTATAGTACACACGACACCGATGAGTCACTAAAGCTTGATTGTCCTATTTGCG
This sequence comes from Callyntrura guangdongensis, assembly GCA_027744295.1. NCBI lineage: Eukaryota > Metazoa > Arthropoda > Collembola > Entomobryomorpha > Paronellidae > Callyntrura > Callyntrura guangdongensis. The sequence continues at coordinate 16,519 of JAHZNB010003953.1, forward strand.
CTTGTAAGCATTGACTTGCTTTAAGTATTAACCGTTCATGATGAATTACAATTAATTGATAAAATTTAGGAATTAAGCTGCTAATAAATATCCCAGCACAGCTTACCTGGATAAATGACCATGATACCAGCAAAGCCAGACCAGAGTACTGTCCATTGAACCGGTAATGATATGCATAAAATGCAAAGTGATACAAATAAAAGAACCTGAAAGACAAATTTATTGGGTTAATTTTCTGGTTATTAACTGTCTAGTATCACTAGTTTCAACAATTCATATTGTTTAACGATTAAGTTTAACTGGCTTCATTACCTGACCCAAAATGTTTTAGTTATCGATGTGTGAGAGCATACGGAATCGTATTGGTCCGCTATCCACACAATAAGGATAACATAAAATGCTGTACTGGTATCATTAAAAAACTCAGACATGATTGCCTCCATACCTAATTGAACATCAAAGTAGAGTAAATATTTTACAAGTTGAACATAAAACATTGCGAAATCAATAAAAACATGTTTTTAAGTTGTCCAAAGAATTACTAATCTCTTACCAACGAGGGCTAATATTACAGTAAACAGTGGTGCAGCAGGTATATGAATGGAGCCAGCACCTTCGATGTTGTTCAGTAAGTCAACTGCAAATAGTAAATGAATGAAATCGACATCATATAATTGTAAATACAACCATTAAAATACACATTATATAATCATAGAGCTTACCAATAAAAATGAAAATTTGGTGATGAGAGTATCTCAAGAGCATTGAAATTGAGACGGTCTGGTAAATTTACACCAACCATACAAACGTCAGTTTGCTTATTTTAGCATTACGCATTTTAAAATTTAAAATTTAGTGTTTATTGAATATTGACGTACAAAAACGAGCATTATGAGCATAGCAGGAATGTACGAGGTTCGAGCCATCCACATTGGAACGAATCTGAATTGCTCTCCAGTTACAACATTTCTGGGAAAAAATAATATCCTACCTTTAGTGCTCACTATATTATTTTTTAAATTGTGAGGTTGGCATAAGATTATGATTTTGCCTGATCTTGCATAAACACTGTAAGAAACCAGGCACAAATTTTAATTTAATTTAATATCTGGGGCCGTTAAAAACATAAAATACGAGTAGTGTATCATCGTAGTACCTGCATTTGTGAACATTTCTATGTCCGAAACCGTACTCTTCAGAACTTTTTCTTCTTCTCGTTGTTTTTCTTCCATTTTCATAATCTCAATTTCTTCTAATGTTTTATTGAAATATGGTGAATCTAAAACATTAAAATTCTAGTTGAATAAAGCCGAAATTGATTCATTTAAATTCATAAATAATCCAGGTGTATTAAAAAAGGTCACACTTGGATTGTTCGGGTCTTCATTTTCAATTGAATCTAATATTCCACCGGCGCCCTCTCCACTTGCAGAATGAGCAAAGGCAGATGTAGCATCTACTTCAGCTCCTTTATCTTCACCTTCTGCTGCAGCAACATGTGTATCATCCTCTAGTTCTGTACTCTTGTTTTGCAAGGTAGATTCAATATCCTTTTGCCCGTTGCCGATACCGTCGACTTCCAAATCTGAAATAATCTCTGCGCCTTCAGAACTAACAACCTCTGGCAGACTCCTCTCATTGGTAGAAGGTGGAATGTCCACTTCAGCAGTTGATGACGGAGTTGTTGTACTAGGTATTGAAGACTCAGAATCCGATTCAGTAACGGAAGCAGTTGGATTTACTGCTTGTTCATCCTCGTTGTTTTCAGTACTACTGTGGGAATTTGTTACAGAAGATATGAGCCCCCCGGCCGTTGATACAACACGATCTAAGAGAATTCTGTAAACCATTATAATAAATTAAAATAAAATTATACAATGTAATAGAATAATCAACGATGGCCGTGAAAAGGAAATGAAAAATATTATTCACTTACTGGTCCGCCGAAAGCATCATTGATAACAGATCGTCACTATAATGATTCATTTGTGAAGCTGCTGCTCTCTGCCTTAATTTCTCTTCTTTCTCATACGACTTAGTAATATCATAATCATCCCCTGCGTCTGTCGTAATTTCAACACGAAGTATTCCGTCACGTGGCCAAGAGTCCTTATATTGATTCAAACAGGTTATTGGAGTTCGAGTATAAACGATATGTATATAGCACAGCAGGAATAACAAAACTATTGATTGCATCAACAGAAAAAACTCTAGTAGTCTTCTTAATGTTTTAGGAAAGGCTCTGGCGTAAATTAAAGTTACACGGAAGAACAGCGCTAGAAATAACCTATCCCTCATGTAAAACAAATTTTGTGTTTGCTGGGGCATTTCTCCGGCATTGTTATTATTTGGACTTGGGCCCTGTTGGTTTCCAGCTCCTGCGCCTCCTCCCCTTACTGCGGCCCCCAGCTGATGAGCATTGCGAAGTGCAGCTGTTACACTAACTCGAGGTGGTATCAGAGGAGGGACACCTAAAACACAGAAGACATTGTTTTATGATATATGATACTTTATTGTTACAACAGAAATTATTGAAATAGAAAATAATAAAATTATCAACAAATTAGCTAACCAGCACCGGCGGGGGCAGCATTGGCGTTTTGACTTGGATCCCCCGTGCGCGGATTTTCGCTAGCCGACATCTTAAACAAAATTTCGCAAATGTGGTGATATCCTTATCAGTTACAATAAAACTGGTTCTCAGCAAAAAGTTAGCCCGTACAATACGGCATCACATTCTAGGTTTACTTTTCTTCAGTTTAAAGAGTAAACATTTTCCAACATTTAATCAGGAACCAGACTGATAGAATAGAATTTATAGTATCGGTTTGTTTAAACACTGTTTTTACAATAGTATGGACGATAGTTAATGTTCTTCACTCATTGTCAGATAAAGTGTGCATAGGGAATCGAAAACTACATATGTGTTCAGGTGTCAGGAAATCAGGAGCCTCGTGATTCACGAGTCGTGATCGTGAACACTGATCGTATCAATGCACGCACTACCCACCCAACCCACAAATAAAATCCACGTATTGACAAATTAAACTATATAAGTGCAAATTTTTGGACTGCCCTTACCAATTACCTGACTATTGACAATAAACTAATGGCACGTGAAATTTAATATCACTTGTTGTAGGCCAGAGCAGTCAGAATCGCGTTGCCATTGACCTGAATTGACTAATCATTGATACGTAAGTTATAACTTCTAAAAGCACAGAACTAACAGAACTTCCAGAACCCAATACCTAAATTAGTTTTATACTCCTCAAATTGCATGGTCCAAGGTCCATCATACGCCTGAAACGGTCTCTTGATCATATTATCTAACTACTTCCACTTTCACAGTGTTACAATAACATCATCAGATGTTATTTGTATTGAGTTTACTGGCGCATATTTAGCTCATAGTTTATCACATTAAAATTTACACCTAATCACTGTTTTATATAATTTTTGTAGTACTTTGTAGGTTTCAAAATTCATGTTACCTACTAGTTCTTCCATTTTTTACAATTTACAAGAGAATGGTTTATTGTCGAAAGAGCTTAATGCAAATCTTTTGGACATCTTCACTTTGTCCAATTTAGAGTGTATTTATATTATTGTTGCACAATATGTTTACACATGATCATCAGCTTCTACATGATCATGAGGATTTTTTAATGCACTATCTTACTTAACAGCAAGGAGCATTAAACTTCTAAATCTGTTTGCTTTTGTTGATATAAAAACAGAAGACCATTTCAAATCTCGACAAACGAGCCAAACCATAGAGTATGAGTACAATCAGAGTACAGCAGAGATCGCTGAACTTATTTTGTCAACAAGGACAGCAAGGTAAGAAACAGGGGCATTGATCACTATTTATTACCACAAAGTACCACACACAAAACATGTTTGCAATTTATAATCATAATCATAACAAGTAAATCACATTTTCTTACAATTTACCTATTTGTAACACAGTTTGTAATTTAGATACACACATAGAATCGATATATTATCTATATTATAGATACACCATATGGACTTTTTCATGATGTATGATGGCAAGCGTGCACTGTGCAGATGCAGTTACAAATATTCCAATATTTGAAATGAAAATCTATAATTTGTCTCAGTTTGGGAAACTGAGAGTAGTAAAACCTAATTAGTAACCTGTGTTGATTCAATCTACGGGGACCATTTGTACTATTTTGACTAGTACAGTACAGTACTGAAAGAAATTTTATGGCTGGTTGGTACTATGTAGTACAGTACGGTACTTTATTTTTAGAAGTTGCATTCTCCTATTTGCTTCAGCTCCGCCCAAGAAAATACTAACATTTTTACAAAATTTTGCGCGTTGTCCACATGTTTTATCTATGTTGTAACAAAATCTGATGATTTTTTAGATAGCTTTGGACTTTGGATATACATAACTATTCTAGCGCTTCAAAATTAAAATTTGGGCAGCTAAAGCTACAAGGGAGTTGTGTGAGACTTTGAGACCAGGTTTTCCGCAAATTGATACTCAAAGCACCGACGTAGACAGGAGCACTGGGGGCAAGTGCTCCCCAAATGGCCAGCACACGAACAAAATTTCCTAAAAATTCGGGTGCGCTATGGGCTTTCTACTCACATTCTAAATTTTGTCGTGCTTTTGTAACCCTCTCCTATTCTTGAGATTTTATTATTCAATTCACTTAAATTCAATAATTTTCACCTCTTCTTTCATGTCTTACGTCTAACGTCTAATGTCTAACGTCTTTCATGTGGGGGTAGAGGTAGGGGTTAGTATTGATGGTACTATATTTGAAGCTTCTAAATATGGTCACTGTAATTCAATGGCACAGTGCAGTGCTACCTTTCAGTTCCTCCAAAAGTATCAGTCCTGGTTTTTGTGTCCCAAACCTCTGCGCGCTGCTAAAAATAAACACGCTAAGAGCTGAAGAATAATTTGGTTTTTTGTCGCTCCCACCCGGTCTTGAGTCTTTAGGACTTTGCATTGGCCTGATGATGGATGATGAATCAGTGAGTTTGATAGCGGTTGATTAAACAGAACTTCTGAACAAAACAGATAATCGTTCCCGTTCTTATCCTATATAAATTCAACGTATATCTCTAGCGATACAATAGCGATACAGCGTGGAAGTATTCTTGCAACTTTTCCTTTCTCTAAACCTCTGTGGACAATTTTATAATTTATAACGTATCCTCAAGGATTGTACAATTGAAATACACAATATCGATTTTTTTGAGCTTGTAATAAAGGCTCAATTCTATCGTTATGGTGTATTTGAATGTAAAATTCTTGCGTATCCTGTTCTTTCATTTTTGTTTGAATAAAAACTTTTTTTTCATAATTTGTCCGGTAAACTTTTTGTAATTAGCAAATAGTGGGTCTAGGACCAGACGAACAGACTCTCCTTTTTGTAACGAACATATTGTATGATCATAATTATTTTTGCATTCATAACGTATTGAACCTTCATAAACGAAATTCATTTATTCTGACTCGACTGATTGTTTAACAAAACAAGTGCCTATAGTCCAGGATAAAAAAATTCCAAGTAGAATCCAATAAAAGCTATATAATTATTATTATTTTTCATTATGATATTATCCCCTATGACGCTGATGAAAGGAATACCAAATCCCATTTGCGAATCCCATAAGAACGAGCAGCCGTACGAAGTCAATTTTTTAATTTGTACAACACAACATGTTTCAGAGATAAATGGTTTACTATATCCCTCCTAACTTAGAGTCGTCATTACTTTTCGTTTTCTTGTAGAGCCTTGGACGATGACATAACTCTCAGACTGCAAAGTAGCGCACTTCCGTTGGAGGTTCAACTTATGCTGGAGCCAATGTGGACAGTCCGCTCAAGATACCACGATTGCATGCGACCGTTGGATGCAGCGATGGAACAATATTTAAAGTTTAGAACAAGGCTGAAAGAAATTGATCTCCAAATCGAACTAGGAAATGCAACTAACCATGAAATAGCAACTGCATTTGACCAAGTTTCATGCTTGCAAAATATATACCAGAAGAATTTAAAGGACTTAAATGGAATTATGAAAGAAGTCAATCATCAAATTCTTTCCTACGCCCATGTATCAAAGAACGACTTGTTTTGGAACGAAATGCTGCAATTAAAGGACATCGACTACGTTTCGTTTACCAGAAAAACTTGTACATTCGAACATGTTGTCACATGTCTTTTCAAACTTGATGAAAATCTGAAAGAAAGTTTACAGTCATCACTCATCAATTGAAATTTCCAAATGTTGCACACAATACCTTTTGAGAATTGCTCAACATTTTAATTTTACCGGAAACATTCTTCCCCTCCAAGAAGGTTTAGTTTCAGTACACGAATATGAGCTGTCTCCTTCCTCGTCCGTACCGACTACCACTGACGGTAACGATTGTATATCGTTTACGACGAAATAAGACCGCGGTGGCGCGGCATTTTATCCCTGAGTAAAATATTGCAGAGCGACAAGCTGTAAGACGGAACAATTGTGTCGTATTATAATGTCATCAGCTCTTTGGAACAAAGTACATTCATTACTACATACTAAGCTGCTGCTATATATGTATAAATATAACTAATATTATGTCTTTGAAGAAGTGTCATATGCAATGGTACAAATAATAACTGAAAAAAATAAATTCAAAGTAGCTAGAAGTTTAATGGAGCTAAAAAATTATTTGTTGTTGTAATAATATGCATTTTACAAGTGTGGGATGGATGGAGGGCCATATATTGAATATTGATATATAACCCTAATAGGGTTACCCTATACATATAATTAGGTTACTGTTTGCGGACCGCAACATACACTACGCACGTGCATCACAATCATAACCACAGCAAAAACAAACAGACCTTTAAACATTTCTTAAGGAAAAATGGTGGGCGCTTAACTCGACCTCCGGCATTTCCCAATTCCAACATTACTAATCCACTTCTTACCTATTCAGGCAGTGGCTATATAGTAACGTTAAGAAAGTTTATTTTTAACTGTCAGGTTCTATAATGCAGGGTCATTAATCCTGTTAACATATTATAGTAGTGAGTGGCCCTGATACTCCACTCGAAAGAACCAACTTGTTGTTGGTGGTCCCAAAGTTCCAAATGACGCAATACCGCTCATTCCATGAGGTTAAATACCAAAAATTTTGTCAGTTATTTACTTACTTCGAGGAAATATCTAATACGCATATTTTGAATAAATTAATCATGAGAACAAATTTACTTTTTCCTTTTTCGAGCGCATTTCAGATTTAGACCTAGGATACGCTCTACGAATTACACGGCCATTACAATATTCTTATAATTAGTCACTCGTGTCCTATTTGTCCACTATCCGTCATAGCTACCTTTCAAGACTTTCATACGTTCAAGTGATCGATGCATCAACTGACCTAGTTTTTTCTACAAGAACCACCGACTAGGTAGGTAATATACATACCTCGACAGTATAAAGAACCACTCTGGACTGAAACAACCGTCAACCGTCGTAATCTGTAGCTGTGCTCTTGTTTCCGATTCGAAGCTCACACATTCTTTCATCCGAAAAACTAGAAATCAATGAGGGCGTATCTGGTTAACAAAATTCTCTCTGGATTTTCAACGGTTATTGCAATAATCATAAAGAAAGTAGCTCAAATCTGTTAATTTTAACTTAATCGAAAAACTTTTGTCCCTTTTCATCAGATCCTGAGTGTTATTGTGGCAATTACGTGTTCATGGATTCTTTTCTCTTTACTGTACCAAAAGTACCCAAGTAAAAAACAGGACTGCAATGATGACAGCTATCGCTATGAACATATGTGCAAAAATAGCACCGCAACCGCTGTCGACGATCAACACGATTCCACAGACGCAGTGGTTGTTGAAGGTCCAGAGACAAAGGCAAAGTCAGCGAATATCTACTTCACAGAGTTTTACGAAATGGATCAACCATTTTGTTTAATTGCCAGTGTTTGTGTTTCCTGCGCTATCGTTGCTGCCTTAACACAATTCATCTGCTCTTTAGTGATCATATGTAGTCCCGCACATGTACGCGACTTTCTTTTAATATATTCACAAATGCATATTATTAAAAATAATTTGTTACTCTATGCAACTTTCAAATTAGAAATATTTCTCATTTCACTTTTGTTTTTTACAGAAAATAGCCACCAGATCTAGAGGGGGTGTAGTTATTCTTTTTATTGCGTTTGTCGTATTTCTTGTATGTTTTTCGTGGCCATTGGCGTACAAACGGGATTATAGTGACAAAGAAAATACCCTACACAGTATATCGACGCTCAATACCTCAGTAAAGGATTGGATAATGAATTTTCAAATGGAACATTTTTTAAAGGATTTAACAGCATACTACGTGGAACTATTTGCAAATATTCTTTTCCTATTTATCTACATGGTCACTTCATGCTGTTTGTTACGATGCAATGAAAGTCAAGAATTTTATACATAAGTTTATTTGTGGTTTCCAAACGTTTCTGCTGTATTTATAGAGGTTGCACGCAGTTTCTACCGATTTCTTCAGCTTTTCCTCAAATTCTTTCTAAATTTTGTACATTTAAGTTAATAAATTGTTCGTATATCAATATTTGTAAATGTGCATGTTTCAGGCAAACTGAACGAGTCGTGTAAAATATTTCTTTGGTTTAGGAATGATTACTAAACTATTCGCATTACTTAAACCCAAACCAATAGCTTTTCGTTAATCTTTCAACTTGTTTGGTTCATTTTGGGCATGTATCAACATCATGTCCCTAACATGAGAAAACGCATAGTCTTCACTTAGTGTAATAAATACACATGACTCATTGACACCGACCGACGACATTGATACTTGAAGTTCCGGATGTCGATTTGCCGCAGTAGTTAACGGCTCACACACCATTAGTCATAAATTTACAAAAAAAAATTAAGTATGGGTTGATTCTAAATGAATAATCTTGGTAAAAATGATGTTTGAATAATGCCTGAAATGAGCAGGTACAGTAGTGAAACTATTTGTCTTTAAAATCGGCCAATAAAATTGTACGAAAACGATCCAACACTTATTTTAACGGTGACAATTTTGCTATCATATTCATAATAATGGAAAATTTAGCTACCGTGTCTACGGTATGCTACATGCTAATGTCCTTGATAGCATTTGGTCTGGCTACCCAGAATAGTAGCAGACCAACTGAATCTTTACAAAATCCAAATTTAGAATTGAGAATGGATCAACCGAAAAAGAATATTAACACCGGTGAAGTGCTCGTCCATCTTGAGCCAAACGTTATTTTAGTGAATTGGACTGGAGTACATACATTGCGACTGGATTGTTGGGCTACATGTATTTATTTATTATTTAAAATTATTATTTGAAACATTATTTAAAAGTTATTTATATATTATACCTATATGCTTACATTACGTTTGGTTATACCTATAAAATAAAATGTTTTCTTTTTCTCCTTTTTTGTTGTTAGATCCCATAGACCTAAGATTTTATGGACACCTTGTACGTTTCCGTAATATATTTATTGATCGTGTTGCTGCGTTTTTGTGAAGTCGCATTCAATCAATGTACATTTTTGTATTACCTATACATATATGCGTACTTAACTTGTATTCCTTCTTAGACAAATCAAGAGACTACTGTGAAAACGTTTAGAAAAGAACATGCTACCTCTAAGAATCTAAGTTGGTTTATCATAAATGCTACAATGGAAACATATGAGCAAATCACTGGAAATTACACTTGTGTTTCCGTGCAGAATCCAAAGCGATTCTCATCGTTATACATTTTCGTGTCCCGTAAGTATTTTTTAAACTATTTATCTCCATAAAAGTTGATAGAAATGCAGACAGAAAACAATACAGATAAATATACAGAGTATAAAATGACATAAATAACAATTTTTGCAAATCAACGTGAACAACGCGATTCATATATATGATGCATATGATTACTAGCAACACCTCCTGGTGTATTGTTAACAAGAGGTCAGCATATTAAAATTCAAACAAAAGCAGATGACCTCAAAATCAACTTTCCATGTGCAGTATCACACCCAGATGTGCATGTACAACTTTATAAGGTATTATGCACTCAAATTATGATAGCGTTAATAGTTTATTAGTTCAGATATTAATACTTAACGCTGCATTTTAAGTACATAAATTAAACACGTTTCTTAAATTTTGCTGATTAACAGGACGACGAGCAAGTTACAGGATTGCCTGAGTCTAAACTATCGTACGACCCAAAAATTGGCTTCCAAATGGCCTTCGACAAGCATGAGAATTTTGGGCGTGAATTTTATAGCTGTCGTACAGAGCTAAGCCCGAAAGACCGGGTTAACTTCACTGTAATGTCACCTAGAGGTATTGTAAATATCACGCACAGATTTGCGTCGTATGAAACACTCGGTTGGTCAGAGTTCCAAAAGTTCTCTTATGATGACATTTGTTTCATTTAGCATACCAAGTCAAGCCTCAGCTAAACAACATTCGCCTTTCTCGTAGTGAGCAACTGCGCATTTCCTGCAACGCTACTGAGGACTTTGTAATTGTTACACAACCCTCATCACTGCCTGTGGACAGCAATAACGTTAAACGCGTACAAAATGGGAAAAACGAACCGTATTATAAGTATCTTGGGAGCTATATTTCATCGCCTTTAGCTTCAAATTGGTCTGGTTATGTGAGCTGCAAATGGAAATATTCAAATGAAATATTTGCACAGTGGACGTTTTCAGTCATGGAGAAAGGTACCAATACACTCAGATATTGAATTGAAATGGTCTTATTGTATACAAACCATAAGTTGAATTTTTAAAGTGGGTCTTAAGCAGGATGAATCGTTTTATGAATAAAAAAAACATTTGAGATAGTAATTCGTAATGAGTAGTTACTTTCTCTTTGTTACTTTCTCCCATAAAAGTTTTCGGGCACACACAAACTTTCTGGGAACATAGTTGTGAAAAGAGATATTATAATAATTACAGATGTGAGAAAGCCCGGTGAGCTCAACACAGCTAAACTGAATAGTGCTTGTCCAAATTCGAAAGACATTATCCTTTTTGAGTGCAGTAACCCGGTAGAATGTCGGATAAATTCATGCCCAAGAAAGGTAAATTTGTTTTGAAATTGGATGTAAAATTTTGTATGTTCTACGCTTGAACAGATTGTAAATAAAATGTATGTTTTATAGGATGATAAATGTAATTCAAATGCAGTCATATGCCAAAGGGATAAAAGATGCATGCAAAATGGTCTACTTCAGTGTGCTACAGACACCTGGTCGGTCGAGGAAATGTTTTTCACTGGATTTTCTGTTTCCACGTCCAAATCTAACAAGACTACCCGTTGTGAGATTTAATTGTATTTTTATGGAACGGGACGGTAAATACAACACATTTTGTTTTGATATTTTAACGTTCTTGAAATTCCAGATGTTGGGTGGCATCATGCGTCCATAGATGAAATATTGCTGCTAGAGGACGTAAGTGAGTTGCATCACAATGAATCAGGTACGGCACAGTTCGTATGTCAAGGGTCAAACTTTGTTTTCTCGTCTGGATTCAAATGGGTGATTTATTTGACGGATGGAACGCAGCTAGTTATGACATCTTTGAATGGTATATTGTGGAGCAATAATTCATAATTCTATTTTACAAATGCAGTTTATACACATTAAAATAGGAAAATTGAAATTCTGTGTAACATTGTTTATAAATATTTGACTCGCCTGCTTTTTAGATGTCATTGGACAAGAAATGAACATTACAGTACAAAATTTATGGAAAGAGAAACGTTCCATTTTGGAAAGTAGATTGTCAATAGTCATGGGTAGTTCGTCCAAAAATATTTCTCGTATTAAGTGTCAAGCTCCTGTTTGGGATTCTTATGATTGGATTTCACAGAAAATGTCAGTGCATATATACAGCGCTAAGCCCAAAACGGAATTCGGTAGTTGTTCATTTGTTTTTTACATTTTGATTGTCAGTACAATTTCTAGGAATGGGCTTCTGTTTTGTTTTCAGTTACCGAAACTAATTCTGTTCAGGTATATTCAGGCGGGTCAACAGTATTCTGGGAATCTCCAACAATGCTGGGGATTCTACTATTTTTAATGTATCAACGGTAGAACAATTACCAATTTGGCATTTATTTATTAAATAAAACGAGCAAAAATTTCTACTGAAACATTATTATTTTTTCTCATGGGTCCCTTTGCCGTTAGCAGTTTGACATTGCCACTCACTGACTCACTGTCGATGTTAAAATTATCGATTTTCTTATGCACTGTAATTTGCAAGCATATAGCCTTCATTACCAATACAGGTTTTATTACGCAGATGAAAGATATTTCATCGGAGTAATGGTTTTAGCGTATTTGTCTGTCCGTCATCACTCTACAGGCCAGACGCTTCAGCCGATTTGGCTCAAATTTGGCACACAGGTACCTTACGGTAGTGGCATTTCTGGGATGCAATTTCAGCAAATTTGGTTGTTCCTATGGGGGTCATTTTTGGCCTAAAAAATCAAGCTTTATCCAAAATAGCTCAAATTTCGTATACCAGGACACATTTCACCAAAATTGCAAGTTGACAATTTGACAATTTTTTCAAAATGCTTTTGGTAGCAACCCATATGTTTAAGTAGGTATATTTTTGACAAGTTTGTCGAATTTTCAACCTGTAATTTTGGTGAAATGGGGTCCAGGTCAACTGACAAGCCAAAATATCATCTTCAATTCAATCAGCATTTATTACGTAGCTGAAAAGCTTTTCAGCTAGTATTG
>JAHZNB010003954.1:0-20897 GCA_027744295.1 Callyntrura guangdongensis
GCATGGTGGCAATTTACAGAGGTGGCAGTTAGACCCTTGGTGGGAGTTCACCATGGTGGCATAACGCCTGTAAACGTTAAGAAATGAAGATGTTTGTAACTAAAAGTTCTAATTGAATAAAACCTTAGCTTATTCATTAAGAATTTTTGGACAAAAGGGACTCTACTGGGTCAAAAGATTGAATTTTTTCCCCATACCTTCATAAAAACCTTCCCAGGGACCGTCTGCATGAGTGTACAAAATTTGGTGGCAATCGGTTTAGTATTTTTTAAGTTATAGGGACACACACACACAAACAGACATTAAGTTTTATAGGTATAGATGGTGTATTAGCAAAATGAAATTATGTAAACGGTTTTTTATTTTATGTTAAACTGTATTATCGCAGAACTAGTTTTTGCGTTAAGGCTCCTTTAAATAACAATCATGAATATGTAATTTTTTAATCCTATCTATAAATTTTTGATATTACATCGGACATCAGTTCACGTCATCTCAATTTTGTTGTCGCCAAATCTTTTTGTAGTTGTCAACATTAAAACTAAATACATAATTAAAAAAGAGACGATTTTTAAACAATATAACCATGCCAAAAAATGGTTAATAAGACCTGAAAAGGATAACTAACTTTATGTTTTGTAAATACTAAATACTGTAACTGAATTCAAGCACAATTTTGCACAGGGAATTGAAATTTCAAGGGTTAGAAGCCACTAAGTATTGGGGAGAATTTGACCTTCCACCTTGCAGTTCCACAACCTACAATTTTAAGTAAACGCACGGCGACAATTTGTAATATTTTTACTATTTTTTTATTACAATTTGAATACTTTCCTCGCTGGTAATAAAACGTAATGTGCAGTACTATGTTTCAAAGTGGAAAATGATTGTGCATAAAATAAATAAAAGAAAACATAATTGGAGCAAAACAAGAAACCATTTGTTTTTTATTTTGCTCATCTCGACAGCTTTATATTTTATTAAAATCTCTCCTGATGAATCTATTTTGATAACTTTCAATTAACTTTTATCCAATTAAATTCTGGACCGTTATGTGTTCACATAATGGTGCTAAATTTTAAAGGACCTTATTCACGCCCAGGATGGACTGGGCCCTACGTTAAAAATGTCAATGCCTTGCCACATTAGGGCCAAATTGCACTCACTTTATATTTGGTTAATGCATAATTTTATGGGGAACAAAATGCTCTATTGGTCATTTTCCGGTTTGCTTGTAAACTTAAGCTGCAAGAATTTTGAATGGCACACAAAAACTATTTTTTCCCAGTTTACTGGAAAAGACATTCCCAATAACACGCTTGTAGAATCGGTTTACAAAAAAATCAGAAAACCGGCAATAGCACATTTTATTCCCCACAAAATTCTGCACCGAGCATGTATAAAGTTGTTACCGTTAATCATACCTAAAACAAATACAAGGTAAAAGAAAATACTTGGCAGTTGCAACAGAGGGCCCAGACCCTCCTTGGCCTGAATAAGATCCTTTGTGATTGTATTTTGAATGTTTTGACACAACGCGTGAACCACATCTCGTTCATGTTTGATTTGTCTCAACAAATTTCTGAAACTCAATACACACATGACCAAACCATTATGTGCGATGATCACTCGGTGATTCGCTAATTCCTAAAATATATGGGCCACTCATATTAAATTAACATTTGTTAGGTCCTAGAATTCAATCTTAGCTGGAATAGTTTTTTTTAAGCTGCATTATATGTTTGCCGTAAGCTAACACGCAGTTAACTTTAAAAAGACCGTATAATTGTTGTCGGTTCGAAAAATGTACTATTACTGATTTAACTCTTATAAGTGAGTATTCTTACAGTGGTTTTGTCGGTAGTAATTCGTAATTAATGGTTACATTCGCATATAAGTTTAAAACAACAATTCATTGACCGTAAGAAACTTAAATTTGTTGACATTTTGAATTCAAACCAATTTTATTAAATTCTTCTTAGTAAACTTCATAAAAAAGTACATACAAAAAGCACTGCATTCGTAACCAAAAACTCTGAAATCTTGTTGGAGATTTTTTGAACAATACCAATTCATTTCAGTATTTCATTCTAAAAATGAAATATTAAATACAAATCGATTGTCAAATAAATAACAACTCTAACTATATGAACAAATGGGGAGACATAACAGCCATATTTTTGTTACTATACTACAACCACAAAGTAATACTTCTATCTATGTATAATATAAAACTTATACTACTTTTACATCCTCGTTTTACATGTAAACCAACGTCCGTATCACTCATAGGTAATCATTTTTTTCATCATGCATTCTTGTTTGATAAAACAAAACCATAAGTGGTGGTTTTTGCACATTCGCACGAACAAAGATTTATTTTTAATGTTATGTTCGTTCTGAAAATGGAATATTTAATACAAACTGATTGACAAAATAATGACGATTTCAATCATGTGAACAACTGGTAAGACAGAATAGCTATATTTTTAGTATACTGCTATCAATCTATACTTCAATTATTACTATATAACTTATACAAGTTTCCTTATCCTCGTTTTACATTTAAACTTCGTGTCCGGTTGGAATGGCAAGTGACAAACCATCCAAGTAGCAATGTTGGCAAGCGATTTTGAGGCCATGTAAACGTGGCAAGTGAAAATCACGTCGATGCAAAGGTGGCAAGTGAAAATCACGTTGATGCAAAGGTGACAAGTGAAAATCACGTCGATGCAAAGATGGCAAGTAAAAACTGAAGTCAAGATTCTGAAATCTGAAAATCATGAAAGTCAAGGGATGATGATAAAATAATCCAATTATTATATCATATTGCTAACAAAACAAACCTAGGAATATTTTTGTCACCAATTTACAGTACATATTATACTTACAAAATCTCTAACATTAATCTTTATATATACTAACAAGATAATTAACCCATGCGTGGGATGAAATATACGATTCGCAATGATGTACGGCGGTGTAATAATTGAGACAAGGTGAAGCTATTGCAGCATCATTATCTCTATACCATTTTTTGAAGTGGTAACTCAACATTTTTTTCAATTCTCATCAACATATTTTCTGTGCATACACAAATCTCATAAAGGAGGCTTGTAAATCTGCACACGGGACATAAAGAGACCATGATGACCATCACCATATCTTGTTGGTCGGTATAATTGTTATAGATTTTATAAGTATAATATGTAATGACGAAAATATACCTACTTTGTTTTGTTAGCAATATAATATATTGGAATATTTTATCATCATCTCTTGACTTTCTTGATTTTCAGATTTGTAACTTGCTGCTGTTGTATATATTGAATTTTTACTTGCCGCTATTGCATGACTTCAGTTTTCTCTTGCCACCTTTGCATCAACGTGATTTTCACTTGTCACGTTTGCATTGCCTCAAAATCGCTTGCCAACATTGCTACTTTGATAGTTTGTCACTTGCCATTCTAACCTAATGTCTTTCAAATGTATCTCGTGTGCACACAGAATTGCCAAAACTTAAATCGCTATTACCATAAAATCACCAAGAAAAAAATCGCCAAGACGAAAAATTTCAAATTGGACATAATCGCCAAAATCCAAAGACCTTATTATATATAAGGAGTTTAACGATGATGCTCCACTCCCTATATAAAAGTTTAAAGTCGAAATGAAATTTGGAAGTATGTATATTGAATAAATGAGAATCTCGGAAATCGTGGTTCGTACGGAAGGCTAAACGTTAGGTCGTGTAATTAATTTTATATTGTAGAAGAGAAAAGGGGTTTTTACACGTCGATAGGCGGGTTCCTCCAAACAGGGTAACCCCGATTGCAGCGAGGGGGCTTTTACAATACAGGGTAACACCGAGTAAAGAGATAGGACTCCAATACAAGATTCCCAAAAAGCTAGCCAATACGAGCACACCAATGGACTACAGTTTATCCAAGTCCAGAGAGCTAAGGACAATAGAGCGAGGCAACCAAGCTTACACAAATTCCAACAACCATCTGGCCCGGACACAAAGTTATAATTTGACATTTATATTTTTTTGTTAGCACAGAGAAAGGTATTAAGTAATTTACGCCTTCGTGGCAAATCTCAGAATAGAAGGAAACACATCTTAGTAACTGGAGGTAGGAGTTTTCTTATCGGACTGGAATATGAAAACTCCTACCTTTAGCATAAAAACAGGAAAAAGGATGTTTTTTGTTAATAAACTCCCAATATTTGGGTTAAATTAGATTCAATTATTTTGAGCATTTTATTTATAAGCTATGGAATCACCCTTAATGAGGAAGAAACACGAAATTATTTTTTAAAGTCTAATATCAGTGTCATGGTGTGAGTTACTATGAAATCACATTTACAAAGGCTTGATTACATTTCCAGTACATTAAATTTATTTTACAAAATCAAACTTACTTTTTGTTACTATCACACAAATGGTAATAAAAGCAGGGTTTAAAATCAAACGAGACAGACCCCTTTTTGTGGTGTCCGTTTAAAAGTAAAAAATAAAATTTTTGACGTATGGCATTCATTCTAAGTGTCGTCGACTGGAGAGTGGATTCCAGGTAAAAATAGTTCAAAAGAATCTTTAATGTAATTATTACATGAATACTTTTCAATAACTTTGCATGTCAAAACGGTTTGTTTACATTGTACAACCATAAAATAAAGTGTGGGGATGACTCGGAATTAACCAATATTCCGAGACTATTCATCATTGTCATCGTAGACTTAGATTTAATTTGTTGTTTTTAATTCAAGGTGAACTCGTAACGTTCTTTGTGTAAAGATTTAATCTTAATCAAATTAATGGTGTAGGTGTTGTATTGATTAAAGCCCCACCCTCCCAGTCAATAACGACTTAACACTAACGTTGAACGGCGGACATCAATTACAATAATTTCATCACGCTAAATGTACTACTTAATCCGCTCGCCAGCCTCCGAGACTTAGAATGAATGCCATCCGTGAAAATTTTATTTTTTAGTTTTAAACGGAGACAAGAAGGAGGTGTCTAGCTCGTCTGTTTTCAACCCTGCTTTGAATTTTTTGTATTGACAAGTACATAAGATATTTTACTCGATAAGTTTACTGCACACAACATGCAATGCACCATGAAACCAAATCGTTAAAATTGGTTGTCTCACACATTTTTTTTAATTGGTGGATACACATACAACGTAAAATTATTGCTGTTAAATGATAAGTGACTTCTACATGCAAGACAGCAGCGTATGATATGGGTATGGCAAGTGGTACTTGAAATAAAGCTAAGTTTATGTGTATAAAAGTGATGCTGTTGAAAAAGAGAGAGACGGAAGTTTGACCTGAGTCTCTGATGGCATTTTGACTCGGCGCGCATTTTTGAATTGCGCTAATGCGTTGCATTTTGCGTCTCTGGGAGACAGCTTGAAGAAGGAGAGAGAGAGGTGATATTTTTTTTAAACAGAAGAGAGTTAGTCGGTTCTAACTGAAGTAGAGTGACGTTGCGCTCCTGAGTTGATAAAAAGTAGTAGTTTTTCCTTGGTCGTTCTTTTATTAAAAATAAGAAGTTAATCCGTTTAACTATTTAAAAGAATTTAACTAAAAACTGGTGTTTTTGCTGTTGTTGTGCAATTTTGCGATTTATTTATTTTGTGGTTGTACTGTTGATTCTCATCCTCCATTTTCACCCCCTGAAGTGTGTTACGGTTTCTAACGGCTAAACTTCGAACAGACGCCTTTTTAAGTTTTAATCGAAAAAGGGTATTCAGACATGGTGAATGTATTGCTGGTGCAAGTTTTTGAATATCAAATATTTTAGTATAACTAGTGTCGGATTTTTTTTAGTAAAAAACTGTTTTTTGCTTAATTCGATACGGTCCCAAAGTCTCCATCATTACGATCGTTGAATTGTCCTTGGTTTTTTAAGTTAATGTAAACCGCCCGAGATAATTGGGGGAGAAAGTTTGCTAAACTTGCATACCGATTTGGATAACGTTTTTCTTTTTTCCGTTTCCAAATGTTGGCAATGTCCTTGTAACTGTAATGTTACCGTTGTTATAACATTGTTTAAAAATAATATATCCGGCCTTGGCTTCGCTCAGTGGGTTAAAAAATTACATATTTCAAAATTCTAGCTTCCATTTTCTGCAAAAAGTGTCCAACACGCAAAAATTACTTACAATTTAACACCCAGTAAAATGAATAATTTTATTAACCTAATCCTACTGCTTCGATATAAAAGTATTTTGGTATCACTATCCAATGAAGTCTAACTTTGGCATACATTTGGGTTATCTGTTGTTAGGGCCAGTCTATGCAACGGTTGTCTCACACTGAACTTGTCAACTACATGCGAGTGGTAAACTTGGTGAAGATTATGTGGACAAAAAATTGGATACGCTGTTTTTATTAGAAAGCTGCTTATAATAGAGCTTTTAGGCTAAATTATGAATATGACTAAATAACATAAGAAATCAAGATTTCCGATTTGTCTAACTTACGTCTGTCATTTCAGTGTAAATGCTTAAACAACAGCAAAAATAGAGAAAAACAGTTTTTGGCAATTCTGTTCTACTTGAAATTTTTTGTTTTGGCGATTTATGTCTAAGCGATGTTCTTCCTGGCGATGCATGGCGATTTAAGTTATGGCGATTTAAGTTATGGCGATTCTGTCAGTGAACCAACAATTTTTGTGTTTTATTTATTTTCAATTTAAAAATGGAATAAGAAATACGAATCGATTTGAAAAATAATGACGGTTTCAACCAAATGAAGAAATTTTAAGACATAATAGCGATATTTTTAGTACACTAGTATACAGCCATATTTCTAATAATTCTAAACAACTTACTACCTGATGACACCCGTTTTCGAACATGAACATTTGAGACAAACCTTAGGTTTATTCCATGTGGACCATTATCCGACCCTTACAGGTCTGAAAATGGTATTTTTGGCCGTTTCATAGGGCTAGCATTGTCTTAGTGGTTTCGAAACTCATGTACTAAAAGTCTAGCGAATTAATAAACAGTGAATGTATGTCAAAGCTAAATATTCCTCGTGACTAAGACGTGACCTTATAGGATCCGAAAATCAAAACGCTTTGGTTAATATATAATATATTCGTTCAGAACCCTTGTAAAATGATGACATTTAACATTAAAATTGGAATTACCTGTTGAATTGGACTTTCCCGAACTTTAGCTCAAACAATTTTCGGGACCGTTTGTATTAGTGTACCAATCTTGGTTGTAATCGGGTAAAAAATGAAGATTTTAGTTCGAAATAAACTAATATTTATTGTGGAATACTAAGTAACCCCTTAAGGTCTGAAAATGGCTACTTTGTACACAAACCTCGGTAGTCGTAATTGTGGAAATCGTAGAACCTATGTATCACATTTCAGCCAAATTGTTTAAGAATTGAAAATTTTTGTACGTTGATAGTTAGATTCTCTAAGACTTTTTCGTCAAAGGTAACCCTACAAGGCTATGAAATTTTTTTCTCGACTAAAACCGCCCAGACAGGATCTGCATAAGTGTACTAAATTTGGTTGCAATCCGTTAAGACACAAATATTTTCATGCAAAATAAGAAGTGCCCCCTTCAGGTCTAAAAATGAATACTCATGACCGGAACTTTGTTTGTCGTACTTTATATAGGTGTAGAAAATCTGTACCAACTTTTAGCTCAATCCAGTAAGGAATAAAACTTTTAGTACGTTACATTTAGATTACGTGACTTTCTGACAAAATTGGCCCTACTTTGTCTAGGAAATTAATTTCCCCAAACATTGACTAAAACTTGGCCAGAGAGGATGTGCATGAGTTCACCAAATTTGGTTGAAATCGGTTAAAACTGAAAATTTTGTTGCTAAAACTTTATTGCGAAGTATGCCGTGACCCTCTCGGGTCTAAAAATGGTCCCTCAAGACACGCACTTCGGCAATACTATTTTTGTAGGTGCATAACTCCTCTACAACATTTCAGGCTTATGTTAAAAATAAAATTTCCTTAGGAATGTATGAGACGTTACCTTATTCATTAAGACTTTTTTGAGAAAAGTGGTCCTACTGAAGGTATTGGAAACATTTAACCGAAGCTTGACTTAAACCTTCACAAGGTGCGTCTGCATGAGTGTACCAAATTTGGTGGCAATCGGATTAGTAGTTTTGAAGTAGTTAAGGAACACACAAACAAACAGAAGTTGAGTTTTATATATAAAGATACTACTTTTTCTATTTAACTTTCGTTTCACATTTAAACTAACGTCAATGTCACTCTTAGGTATTCATTTTTTCATCAAGCATTCTAGCACGATAACTTGAAACCATGGGCACAGTCGCATGACCAAGCATTTTTTGTGTTTTATGTTAACTTTTAAGTGTAAAGCCAACAGAGGTAACTAGAACATCTAGCCACAACAACTGATTGCAGCAGAAACATTCAAATCTATTTTCTTAGCCACGATGGTTATAGCAGCAACAATTGCAAACAAATAGATATTGAAAAAACTTCACAAGCGAATACATAAGTTTTTAACTTTGTATGTTATTCATCTAAAGGGTAAAATAATAAACGAATAAAGTTGGGACTTTTTTAGCTGTAACATTAAATTTCCAATCCACCGAAACAACCAAAAACCTTTTTTATTAAGTATCATTATACAGACATTAATATTAAAAAATATTAAATAGAAAATTGGTACAGATTTTTTTGTACCATGGAGCTTAGAAATTTTACTAACTCAGATATTTTGTTTACCTCAATTAGTTTAAAAAATGTTAATTTTTCCCAGAAATTTTCTTTGGTTTATTTAATACACAGCTTTTATGTTTAGACTTAAATTTCATAATATTTTAAATATGCAAAGGTGTGCAATACCCACAGGACGCCATAGGTGAGTGGCTTGGACAGCTGCCGCCGGTGACAACAACCTTTACGCCATTGCAAACACACTGTCCCATGGGGATTGGAACCTGACACTGAGCAAGTTGGCTTCTGTACCACTCTTCTACACGGTCCTTCTCAAGTAGTTTACTCGATGAACATTATAGCGTGTTATATTATCAACGATGACCTTCATCGCACTGAAGAAGTTGAGATGGTATTTTTAGCCACCAGGCTGACATCTATCCATGAACAGATCTAAATAAATTTCCGTAAGTTAAATTATTTCGTACATTAAACAATATTCTATAAAAAGAAATTAAAAGTAAAGTAAGTATACGGAACTGGCTGATTTTTAGGCTCCAAACTTAATGTTAACTTGAAAATGCTCTCTTTCCCTTGTAAGTTGCTTTTTCGATGATGATTACAACAAATCTGTTAGAAGTATCATTAATCCACAAAATTCAAAATGAAACTCAAGAAAGCACGCTTGCATGAATAGCGATGGTAAGTTTTCTTGCCCTTCCACCGGCGTTGTAAGGGAACACTAATGGCCTAGTTTATCATACCAGGTTTCATTTAGAGACATAGTATACAATTTTCCCTAATGACTTACTTTTAAGTTCCTTACCAGTTTTTACCATTGCATATGCTTATACAGTTTCTCTTAACAAACAAGGATACTCGCAAATTCTCACAGAACATAAAGGGGCTAACAGCGTGTTTGGTGAAGCACCTATACCCTAAGACATAGCATGTATGCAGTTTTGTCATTAATCTCTTCCTGATATCAAATATTGTATTGTAAGCATAAGCTGCAGAACTGGAGGATATGGGGGTCAAATACCCCCTGACATCCGTAAAGGGCAATATCGTATCAAATTACCCCATTGAAATTTGTAGTCACTTTGTAAAATTAAGTTTCAATTCATTTGCGAAAACTCTACAATAGAAAATCAGATATTTTTTCAAGTTCTTATCTTATCTTATCATTTTGTTAATATTGCTCGTTTTTATTGTGTATTATTGATTATCAATTTTTAATTCATTTAGCTCAAACAAACGGTTACAACTAGGGATGCACGGTTTCGGTTACAAACCGACTTTCGGTTTCGGTTACAACCCGACTTTCGGTTTCAAGTTGAAACCGAACCGATAAACGACGTCGGCTTCGGTTTTCGGTTAAAACCGAAACGGTTTTTCGGGTTTTGTGCTATAAACGTGAAGGGAATACTAGTTGGTCTAACTATGCAACTAATTTAATAGAACAAGTGTTTTGCAACTTAATGGTTCTATTTTAGGTATATTAAATTTAAAAATTCATTACGTAGTTTCAAAAATTCAAACTAAATTTATACAGTAAATTTAATAGATTTTATCCAGTTATACAAACTTTTAACAACGTGTACAACGATATTCCGTCCAGACGCAGAAATATAGATACCACTCAAAAACACTTTAGACCAGCAATTTATATAATAATTTCTTAAATTATATCTTAAAATCAATTTTCTGGTAAAGGAACAGTATGTGTATATGTTAGGATAAATTTTGGACTGAATTTCAAACAGTAATTTGTAAATACATTGTACTGTCATTGTGCTATTGCATGAAAGCAGTTATTATGTATTAAAACAGTTTAGCACGTTAAATTAATACCAACGAGGGTCTTCTGCCATAATGTACATGAATAAAATTGCAGGAAAAACCTGAAAATATTTATATTTAGGCAGTATTTTACAATAAACACGTGATTAACTAACAAACCGAAACCGAAAACCAAACCGAAACCGAAAACCAAACCGGTCCAAAAACCGAACCGAAACCGACCGGTTAAACCGAAAAAACTGAACACCGTGCATCCCTCAATACCACATTGATGATGATATTTAATTACAACAAGATAGATTTTGGTGTTTTACATCAACAAGTATTTTCTAAGCAACACTGGGTCGTAAAAGCATTTGAAGTAATGCATTAACTAGTCCATTGTTTGAGCTTTATATAATGCTGGAAACGTCAACAATATACACGTATTGTAAGCCCAAAGTTGGAGCTTTATTTGATTTAAATCTGGCATACTGACAATTCACTCGTAGCAAAAACCTAGTACACGTATTTTTTTAATATTATGTGAACTCTTGTTCAATCGCACACCAAAAATTTGAATATAGAACTGCCATTAAATATATATGACCGTTGTTTCCAGTGATGTGAACGCCAAAAGCTGTTCTAACTTTCAGTAGTTTAACAAAAATTAACAATTCGATACAATTTTTGAATGATCCAACGAAAAACTCTAAATTCCGGTAAAGCAGGCACAGGGCATAACAATTATGATCTTATGTCCGCATGTCACTGCTAACACAAAAACATTTCACATATTATACCCCAAAAACCCCAAATCCTAAAATAATCTCGCTTCTCCGATCACATTTCATAAAACTCTGTAACACTAAAATGAAAAAAATCCTTTTTCTGGGCTTAATTTTATTCATTTGAAAAGGATGTTTAAAACAGATGTTTAACGTACAAACACAATAGGTAAACATAGGTAGTCACGTACTAAGAACATATATATTTACTTATTATTACGGGGTTAAAAAGAAATGGGAATTGACCCTTTCTGAGAAAAGTACTTTCCACAGCCTATGATTGTAAGTGCAGTAATTTGATATTTTTGCTTTTACTTTTTATGGTAGGAATTTCCTGTGGGACTTTGCTGCTGACTACTTGTCATATTACGTGCATTTCATAATTCAGCGATTGAAGAAATTTGGCAGCATTTCGTATCTAATAATAACTCGTACTTGGAAAAACATAGTTTGAATGATATAACCAGCTAAAAAATGCAGCAATACAGCGACTGAAAAGTTTACTCCTATGCGTTTTGGAAACCTAACTTAATTTTATAGCGGAGTTCATCATGTAGTTTGTCAAGTGAGGACCCATAATTCACCTGCAACCAAATCGGTAGAGTATGTAGTAAATTCGTGAACTATTCTTATTCCGTTCCGTGTGTAACCTGGTGTCGCTTTAAAATCCATTGATTTATAAACTACCCAATAGATATTACTAGATTTTTCGTTTGTATTGGTAGACACGTTGCAAAATATGTTCGTATTAGTGGACACATCATCGGCTTTGAACAAAGTGTTCATTTAGCGGTTATTGATTTTATGTTTAAACGTGGCATATGAGATAAAATCACTTGTAAAAATCCGGACTAAAAGGTATTTTAAACAAAAAGCATTACAAGCATAAAGCTAATAATTACTTACTCTCATACGCTTTTCTAAGGGAACATGCATTAAATTGTGTAAATATTTTTCAGCCAAAAATTAGTATTTTGTAGTTAAGGCGGTATTCTTCTATATATAGTTAATAATTAGGTTTTGCCAAATTCTAACCATTTCTAAACATTTTCAAAGTACTGGTTTAAATATGACACGATACGAATGAAAAGAGTTAAATTTAACCATGTATCAGTATTATTTGCGGTAGTTAAATGCGTCATCTTAAAACAGATTTTAAAATATCTATCTTTAAACGATAGCAAAATAGATTAAAATCTATTGGAAATTTATTAGCACAAACTTTCAGATTACCAGTAATTTTCAATTTATGACTTAGGCTGTATCCAATCGGTTTTAATGTTTTTTTTTGCAAAAATAATTTTTTCAAACAAAATGTTGTGGTTTCTAGTCAATTAGTTACTATTTTCTAAGTAACAAAGAGTACTTTTTTATGCATGTGTGTAATTCAAACACAACAGTTATGGACTACATAGCGGTAACTATAAAGCAAGTTTATACATGAACATCTTCCAATTACTATTTTAAAATGTCTGACTAGATGTTTTATTTGAATATTTACTAAAACAACTTGCGGTAAAATGTATTGGAATATCCTGAATATTATTATGACTTTGCATTTTTGTTTTCACTGTTCAAGTTCTTTCTCTTCTGGTTCGTTACTGACAAAGTATTCTGCAAATAGACTTGACTTAAGGGATAGCTTAGAAGCATTTGACTATTGCATAATTCACATTATGATAAATCATGTCTACTCTGAAGAAATTACCGAGTATACCGGGTCATATGATTTAATTCCGGTCTCTGTAGCCGTGGTAATATCAGTACACAAATACAATCCGAACCCGAAAGGAATATTCTATTGTGACAACTCAAAAGCCTATTCGGTTTCAAACGATTCAAATTTTTTGTTCAATGCGAGACCCGAAAAACCTAACTGCGTAATACAAGTATACGTTGATCCACAACTGTGCACAAGATGGGTTGCTAGGAGAAATCACATACATTTTAAAAAAAACCTTCAAGATTTTTTCCCTCGGGTGTTTCCAGAGAGTTTTTATGCTTTGACTCAGGGAAACCGTAAACGCTACAGCTCAAGTGGATTGATAAAAAACTTCTGGTTCTTTGCTCATGTTCAAAAATTCAGTGGTGATGATGCGTATGCAAAATATTCAGAATCCGGGTCGTTATTTTATATGGTGGATTTTGGTGACTATAGTGCTCACCCACAAGTCTCAGTACGACCAGCAAAGTTATTGTTTGCTGTTAAACGACATAACAAGGGTTCAAGGTATTTTGTAGAAAAAACATACATAGTGTATGGAATGAAGAAATATAGCAATACTTTGGAGCAATACTTGATGAAAAACTGTGCTAAATATTCTGCCCTAAAACGACAAAACCAAAAAAGCAAATTAAACAAATGTCTTGAAGAAGCTATAAACGAGTATGCTTACTTTGGCGTTATATTGTATTCTCGTTTCCACTTCAACAATATTCTTAAAATCTGGAAGTATTATCATAATTTTGGAAAAGAACAAGGGCTGATATTAGTGTTATCATCGCATGATGTAAATTCACATTTAGTGCCGAACTACTTAGACGCAGTATTTCCAAATAGCACAAAAGAACCCGACCCTGCGTTTATGACTATTTTTCCTATTATTACATTCAGTGTGATACCAGCCGTGGTGGGTTCTTCTACAAAAGAAATACAGGGACCTTATGCGTTCAGTTTTCTTCTATGCACTTCAATTCGGAAACCTTCTCTTTACATGATGAGCGGTTTCATCTCATCGTTCGATATAGAGACATGGCTGTTTATGATCGTTCTTACGATTATCAGTATAGGCATTTTGAGGTGTTTCAGTACACACCGCCAAGGTTTGCTATACGAACATGTCACATTTGTGCCTAATATTTTGTTAGGACTACCAATATCGATGTTAGAGTCTAACAAGCTACTTCTCTTACCATGGGTACTTGTAGGCTTATTGCTATCTAACGAACTCCGCGGAGACAACATCTCCCAATTTGTAAGTCGTTTAAATCCACAACATATAAATACAATGGCAGAAATAGTTGAACACAATTTTACTGTATACTCGCCACCATTAAAAACAGCCTATAAAAACCTTGCAGTTATGAAAGAACGACCAAATTATGATAAGAATGAGCTTCTTCAAATGAATCTAAGACAGCATATGTTTTATTTTGAGTATATGGTCGGGAATTTGCATAAACGTGATGCCCAAAATGGTATTATAAAAGCCATGAACCAACTCCTTTATTTTACTAAAACGATAGAAGATTATTTTAGTCTTACTACAGAATTCATGGTGAAGGAATTACGTAAATGTAAGCGACAAGCTTATGTTAATGAAGAGAAAAATGTGGCCCAGATGTACTACTATTTGTCAAAAAGTTCTGCTTTGAAAAACGAGCTTGATGTTCACATTTTTCATGAGCAAGGTTGGACTACGTTCTACGACCTTGGATTTTCTAAAGTTACTATTCCGGCAGAGACGTTTCTTAAGCGCATACGTTCATTGATGCAATCAGGATTGACAGGAATTTGGTCTGACAAAGAGAGAAGTAGAATACCTGCAAATGTAAACGTGGCTATTAAGGACTATAAAGGGAAACGGGAACGACTATTAAGTGTACCGGAGCCTCTTTCACTTCATACAAACATAGTCGTTGTCTTTCTAGTGTTTGTTGGCATGGTTGTTATCGCAGGGCTGACATTTTTGTTGGAATGCAAAGTTGGTATCAGAACTAGGTTAGTTAAACTATTAGTTTGCAACTTTCATCATATTTATGTTTTAATTTTAATGGTGATTGATGAGTTTTTAGTAAAAATATTCATTCAAAGAGCACTGCGACTGCTTTGTTTGTGCAAGAAACGGAATCATTTAATAGAGATTCAAGTAAAAAGCATAAATCCTATTCCTTCATAGTTTGAAAATAAGTTCAGAAGTGTCATGTCGTACGTTAATTTATTCCATTTAACTAAAAAATAGTATTAAATTCACGGTAGTTTAACGATGTAAAGGTTAACTAAGGAAGTACATGGCATGCAATAAATAACTCATCATAAAAATTTGTACCCGAACAGAGTAAAGTGCGTAGACTTTGAATATTGAGTTTGAACTTTTTGCTTTACACAGAATTGTACTGCTTCTTACCTTTAAAAATGATTAAATATGTATCATAAAATCACTCCAATTCACTACATATTACCTGATAGTTTTGCAAACTAATCATAACTAAAGATTTTATCATCATATTTAAAAAAAATAACTAAGTTAGTATATTTGGTATGCAAGCATTTAAAAGCAACTTTTAATATGTATAACTTTACGCGCCTTTAAGTAATTTAAAAATATCCGCTGTACACAAATAATCTAGTAGCTTCAAAACTACAATATTGCGATATAGTGTAGTAATTTAAATAACCTAATTTTTTTCAATTACGATGGTGTTTTTGTAACGATTTTTCGAAGAGTAGCTAATGTTGTCGTTATTTCTTTTTTCATCTAGTTTACTGTCCATTTTTGACTGGTGAGGTACTAGGATTTATAGGATTCTTTTGTATATATGATGTTGCAATTTATTGTTTTCACCTTATTGTTTACTTCATTTAGAGTTTTCTTAGGTGTCTGTTGTTAGCGGATGTTTTTCGTTTCTGTTGGTACAGTTGAACTCGCTATTAGCTTCTCGTGTTGTGTTGTTTGTAGCTGTTCTTTGAAGCACAACGTGTTCCATTTTGTTTTTCTTCTGTTTTGTTTTAATTACAGGTAACGATAATGAAAGATTTTCAGCGCGGTGTGGTTGTTCTGGTATAGTGTCTATAGATTTATTGTACTAAAATGAATAGTAATAAACTTTGTACAGTAAAGAGCCCAGAAAAGTACATGTGGTTTATATAATGTACTATCTGGAACCGTAGAAACGTCCCCACTAAATACATTTTTCAGTGTTTGCTGGCAATAAATGTTTACTTATTTTAAGTCAAATTTAAACTAACCATAAGTATGAGAACGTGATGCAGTGCGTTTGAAAATCCAATCGCTAAATTATTTTCAATTCTTAAAAAAGGAAAAAAACAGAAGGAGCTTTTTGTTAACGTCCACCAGGTGCTGCATTTTTTGCTTATAATGCTTTTTACCTTTAAAAAATAATTAAATATTTTTCACCAAATCACTTTATCTCACTACATTCTACCTGATAGTTATGCTAACCAAGAATAGCTGATAATTTTCCCCTCATATTTATAAAAAAACAGTAAATTTTGTTAGTGAAGCATTTGATAGCAATATTTTAAATGAATAATTTTACACGCATTTAAGTAATTTAAAATATCTGCTCTACACAAAAACTCTACTAACTGCAAACTGCAAAATTGAGACGTAGTATACTGGTTTCCAAATCTCAATTATAAGTACGTATTGACGAAGAAGTTATACCAAAGGTTACGTTAGCGCTTAATATATACTAAAAGGAACTTTGAATTCACTAGCCAGGTTGTGATTACAAGATTTTTGACGTTTAACAATAAATTTTAATTGAAATTTTAAATACGTTGCAATTATTAAATTTATGAAAAACTTAACTAAAGCTTATTATCAGACTTGTTACCTGCAGTCAAAGCCGCTGTATCAATAAATCAATCAATTAGCTGGGTAAATCATTTTCCTTATGTATTTCAAAAATAGCTTTTATGGTTTTAAATTTTAAAACGGATGTAAAAGTAACAAAATGTCTTTAAAAATAATTACTGAAATTTGTAAATTTATACTCTATTACTCACATATTGCTTCTAGAGTCAGAAATTAAAATTTGTTGTAAAACAGTGTTCACCAATGAATGATGGACGACACAGGATAGCGTAAGTTAGCATAATCTCTTTGAAAGTTGTACTTATTAATTTTATACATTTTCATACTATACTTTCCTCTTGGGTTGGATACGAGCTGGTTTAGAACAGGTAATAGAGATTTTCATTTGAGAAAGTATTTTAAAATATTTTCTAGATATCCGAGAGTGAAAATTTTTTAATTTCCGTTATGTATTCCGTTATCTAATTTTGTTAGTCGTTGCGTTCATACGTAACGCAGCCCCTTGGTGAACACTGAACAATAAGATAGTGAAATTCCTAAATGATCTATATCACCGTTTAGTACTCGTGGATTCCATTGTTAGAAAAGTAGATTTGTTTCAAAGTTCCAAAAGCTTTTAGTTTAAATAAAATGTGACCCATGGTCAGGGAAGGCAGTGGCAAATAACTGCATGGTGGCAAATAATGGAGATTCCATTATTTTCCATTTTCTATTCCACCTTTTTTTGGGTGGAAATAAAGTTTTTTTCATTTATTTTGCAAAATCTGCTTAATATTTTGTAGAAAATATACTAAGTTCAGAAGTGTACAGATTTCAATAATACAGCAAAGTATTGACACATTCAATATTTATGTTTGACGTCTTTTGCCACACGTTGACGCCGATTGTCAAATTGGAGTACATTATGTGGTACATTAGGGGTTTATTTTCCATTATTTACCGTTATTGTCCACAAATTCCGTTATTTCCCATGGCACTGGTAAATAACATACCACGGTTGTAAACCACGGCAAATGAACTTCCCTGCACGGTAACATATATTGCAGCCTTAATTGCTGCATCAATAGTTTTTACTAAAATTTATTTAGTTTTAAACTATTAAATATGCATGTGTTTTATAAAATAAAAGGCTATAGTGCTTGACTTCAAGTATTAATTGAGAAATAACGCTAAGACCAGTGATTTACAAAAATTTATGCCTACAATATAACAGACATAGATGGAATATGACATGTCATATGAAACGTTGAACCAATGTATGACATTTACATCCAAGTTATTTCACTCATTAATGTTAAATTCTACTACATACAAGATCTTATTCATTACTGGTGAAGTCAAAAAATATGACACGAATATCACAGACGTAGTTACGAAATAAAAGCTCATATATTCAAATGTAAGCTAAAAATAGTGGCTATTGTATGACAGTAAACAAATGCTAAACGGCGCGTCTATTTGGATTAAATCAACTAATACATTACGACTTTTGCTGTCATATGTAATCAAAAAAATCAGTACACTGCTGGAAAATGTAGCCATAGTCTTGACAAATTATAAGTTGAAAAGTTCAGAGCAAGTACATGACGCTTATGCAAATCATCAACTGAAAACTCTGTTTTGGCTGTCTACATGGATTAAAACAGATACCAAGTTAACATTAGAAAGTTAAAAGCAAACAATATTGTGGTATTTGCGGTGGATTTGGTTACGTAATTGTTTTTCCAGATGCAGAACAAGATCGTTGAAACATTTAAACTTGTAATAAAATAACGTTGTGTTGTGTTACGGTATTGCTTATCTCGCTGTATGTATCGCTACAAAAGCCCTTTTTGCAACCTGCATTTTTTTCAATGAAAGTCACTTCCTGATGAAGTTACTTCTACTGAAATGATAGATGGAATTGCATTTTAGAAATGTATCGTGAAAATTGACAACAATTTAGGCACCTAGATTAGTCTATTGCCAATGTTTCCAGACCAACCAGTCCCGTCATGCGATCAAAATTATGTCCTGACACATTCTTTAAAAGTAAATAATAAATCGATCAAAATAAATCATCAAAATTTTGTTTAGATTTGTTCATTTACGTTGGTAAGTTCATTTTTACCGTGTGCCGAATCGTGTAACTTTTAATCCTGCTTTAACGCTTAGGATTGCTTTTAACAGTCGTAAACCAGACTTAAGTAAGAATTAAAAGTTGGACGGTTCCACCCTGTGGCCATGTACATTGGTTTTAATTTTCGATTTTACTATCTCTTTCTCATTTTACATGCATTTACAGTAAATATTTTTGACAACATTTGTCATGTTTCTAAAATAAATATTTTACCATATCTGACTCGTCCGCAAATCGTGTAAGTATGGCATGTTGAAGTATAATGCATTAGATGGAACATGAACATGAACTGTGATGAATGAATTTGACTAAATCACAGCCTAACGGAAAGGAAAAATACGATCTGGATTTTTGGATATTATGAAGGCACACATTTTTCACAACAACCATGTAAAGCACTTGCTCACATTGTGCAACTTCATTTTCTTCAGTATTTCACCCTACTTGGTGTATTTGTTACAGCATTGCTTTCTAGATAACTAGCTTATCTGCAATGCAATGATATCTGCAAGTAACTCAAATAATATATTCACAGAAATATGTAAATGGTCAATTCTGACGACAAAAATGTCGCAAACCAATTAGATGCTGAGTGTGTATGTAGATGTGTAGAAAATAATTGTACCGGGAGACTTGTTATAGCATCTAATGGCATCGTTGCTGAAGGAAATTTGTATCTCTACCTTGTGACTGGAACAAAGTTAGTAAAAATCAAAACCATCCTGAAAGTTTTGAAGGTAGTATTGACGGCGAGGAGTTTAAAAAAATAACGCACTTTACCCAAAGTGTGTGGAGCAAGAGCAGGGAGGTCGGTTATGGGTACGCCTTCAACCCGGAATGTGCAGGACTGGGCAATAATACAGCATACATCATTGCCAGATGTTACCCGGTTGGAAATATGAAGGGAGAATTAAAAGAAAACGTGTGGGCCCAACAATAATTGAAAAATATTGAATCCTGGAAATAAATCAACCAGCCAGCAATCCAACAAAATATATATTT
Source organism: Callyntrura guangdongensis (assembly GCA_027744295.1). Taxonomy (NCBI): domain Eukaryota; kingdom Metazoa; phylum Arthropoda; class Collembola; order Entomobryomorpha; family Paronellidae; genus Callyntrura; species Callyntrura guangdongensis. The sequence goes on from JAHZNB010003954.1 coordinate 19,942, forward strand.
TTCTTTAAATATTTTGTTTTAGTTTTAATTTTTTGTTGAAATAAATCTGACAAAGTTTTGCATTTATATCGTCAAGTTGATTTAAAATTTATAATTTTACATACAAAAGAAGGAAAAAGCCGCAGTCTATGTCATTTTGACTTGGCTGAGCAGAGGTTTCTCGTAGAAAATTATTTCGTTTAAAAAAAATTGTCCTCCGGTGACATCAAACCAGTGGGGAATGTCATTGATGAAGTGCATTTCCTCTCAGACATAATCAGTGGCTGCGGAACAGCGGGGGTCCAGGGGGGTCAAGCCTATCCTGCAATGTATTATGCTCCATATCTAGTAATGTTGAAGTACAATTTCAGTGGGGTATTGATACCACCCCCAACCCCCTTGTTCCGCAGCCTATGTGCATAATAACATAATTTATGGTCAGTTTAATGTTGGATTCGATTTAAATCTCTCTACGAAACTAGATAATTCCTTGATATTATGTTTCCCAATCTGCGGAAGAAGTGACTTGGTGGGATTTTCAATGGTCCTGTGATTTTTATTGTCCACCATAATTCCATTTATCTGAGTATATGGTTGTAACTAAATATCAAAGGATTTCTGAAAGTTCAAATAGGCTGGGTAGAGTGTCTTACACCAGAATTTTTTACATTCCTGTGAGCTAAGTTCACGACACACACAAAACATGCATCTACTAAACTGGGAGGAGGGTTGCAGTAAAAGTTTTTTATCACGTCCGGTGAGTGTCTGGGTCTAGGAAGGACAATCGAATTTAAAAACGCAAAACAAGGAATTATTTATATATTCTAAAATAGACAAACTATAGCTGCCTTTGCATTAGAAAATAATATAAAACGATGAGTATATCTACATAATAAATATTTGAATAATATAAATTCAGGTTGGGTTCATCAAGTGTCAATTACAATAGTAGTTACTTTAGTTCCAACGTTTCGATT
>JAHZNB010003955.1:0-11201 GCA_027744295.1 Callyntrura guangdongensis
TCCTGGAATTGGTCTATTTTCCAGTGATGGGTCACCGCTGTCGAACCGCTGACACCACCTAGCGATTGTCGACTGATGAGGGGCTCGATCTCCAACAACTTTTTGAAGCTCCTTCTGAATTAACCAACTGGAAAGTCCATTGGAATGGTGGAGCTTCACTTGCGCACGAAGATCGGGCTTGGAAAAAATCATGTTCACAGATACCACCAGCTCTAGTTCTGAACAGAGAATGAATGCTGCTGCGAGTAGACTATCATTAGAAAGCCCAGGAAATTCTCTATCAGCGGATATGCAAATTATCTCCTTCATGAAATTTCATGAAGAGATAAGCGTTATCAAAGTCTTTGCAACCTTTCGAGAAATACCTACGTATTCATTAATAATGAATCATTATTTATCTGTATACCAAGTTGTAGTATACCAGCTATTATGGTTGTTTTTTTAAATTGCCAGGGGGGTTGACCCCAAATCCTCATCTTCGAACTAGTAAGAGCATAACTATGGATTGGTGAAAACAGAATTTTAAAATTCGTTTGCGTTCAAAAGTTGTCTTGTTTAACGGCTAACAAATTTTTGATCAATGGCAATATTACGTTAAGAATGAGCGCCATTCATTGAAATTCTGCACCTAAAGTTAAGATTGAATACCCAAGATTACTTCTTATACTAATTTATTTTTTTTATTTACCATAAAAAATTTTTAATTTTTTTCTAGTAGTATAAGTTATCGAAGTTGCATACTGCATAAAAAGTTAGTCGACAGTCGACAAAGTTGTATCATCTCAGATGTCATTATCGTGTCTCAATAGTTGCCGATTGCCGTTGCATTCGATTTCTTGCATTGCATCTTTCCTTAAGTGTTTAAATTGATATTTCAGGTACATTTTAGAGGTAAGTAATACGGAAATTTAACTTTCTCTTACTAATAAAGTATAATTTGTGTTAATGTTAGATGTTTTATTGGATTGGTAAAAGTAAAATTCAGGCGCATCAGAGAGAACAAGTAGTGACCCCATGTTTTTTTGTGTCAATCGACTGCATTTTGTCTGAAGCGTCCACATCCAAAGTTTCAATGCCTCTGAGGTGCTTAAAAACGAAAGAAACTCGTTGGGTAAAAAAAATTCGAGTGAAATTTTTCCAAGTTTTTTGAAATTTTCAAATAGCTGTAACTTCAGTTTTTGAGCACCTCAGGCATTGAAACTTTTGTTGGATGTGGACGTTTTAGACAAAATGCAGTAGATTGAATCCAAAAAGTATGGGGCCACCACTTGTACTCTCTGACCGCCAATGTGAAAGTGAAAGGTTTAAGAACAGGTGAAGGACAGTCAGTGTACAAAATCATGACGGAAGGCTCATCAGGAAATGGCCTTGGCCCGGGCCCTGGATGGTTCAATAGACCACTGAATATCAGATCATTGGATGAAATTCGTGGTCCGGTATTATGCGAAAGACCTGATTGTCCTATAGATGACCAACGTCAAGGTGAGAAGGGTGAAGGAACTGAAGGAAGTGATGGAAATTATTGTGTTGACACGGCAAAGAACGTAACTTTTGTTGATCCCCCAGTTAGTTATGTATTGATTACGCAAGATAACTTGGATACCATGTTGAAAACTCAAAGTGATTTCAACAAGAGGCTGACTAATTTGGAAAATCTGCTGGGCAATATAATTAATCCCAGTCATAATAATGCTGATGGAATGGCAGAGTCTATTCTTATTCTTGACGCTGGCACAACCCTGTCTTTCCCCAGTAGTGCTAATGAGAATAGTCAGTGTGGACCGTCAAACTTCTGTCAAGGTGTCGTAGAAATGGGAAATCAACAACCAATTCCTCCTAATATTACACCAGCCGAATGTTCAGACTCAGGAACATTGGAGATTTTGAGTTTACAGAATACTAATGAAAGTGTCAATGAATCAGCGTGTAGTATGAGTGAATCAATTCCATCCTCATCAGCAGGCAGCAGTACATTAGATACTTGGAGTTCACAAAATATTTCAGAAGCAGAAGGAGCAGCATCAGCTACTAATGGTTCCATACAAGTTTGTTCTCCTGCTGAAGAAAGCTCAACTGACAGGAACGACATTGATTGTAATCACACCTTAACGAAACAAAAAGAATCACAGTTACCCGTAAAAGTTCGTAGAAAGAAAATTCATTCTTGTGAGAGGTGTCATATAATATACAAAAATAAAGGAAATTTATTGCGGCATATGAGGGTGTGTAAAAATACTTATCGTCGTGACTAAACTAGCTAGTAACTTTTGAAGTGAAGACTGAAAACCAAGACAGCGAAAGCAAAAGGTAAACGAAAATGAATTTAAACACGAGAGAGAGAGAGAGAAAATTATGGTTTTTATGCCTTGCTTCTTTAGTTGATAAAATATCCATAATTTGTTTGTATTTATTTAGTTCAAAGTTCAATACTGTATTCGTATTTTTGGTAGTACATACATGCACCGTATTTCGTAATTTAATTTATAATATAGTGGCACAATATGTAACTTTAATGAAAAAAATAACATCAAAACATCAACTATACGTCCTTGTGATTTACAGACCAGTTAAGTATTTTTTATCTTTAAGTATGTAGAACAATTTATCATTTTATTATGTGTGAAACAATTTCTCAAACACTTTATTCTATCAACCGATGAAATGTATATTATCATAATTAACAATTTGGATTTTGGAACTATTTTGTATTTTTTCATACAATATAATTTATATATTTGATTCATCGATTTAGTTTCCAAAAATAATAAACTATTACTTTACTTTGTTTCTTCCCACCATTTTGGAACATCAAATCTAATGGTCTTTTTACTGATTCAAGCATATTGCAATCGTACATAATATACTTCAGAAAATACCGTCTTTAAAAAAAATCACAGTGCATTTTATGATTGCTTTTTGTACATATTTTGTCTACTTTTTTATCATTGAGGTAGACCTTGGCACTATTCGCACGTCGCTACATCCTCTATAAAATAAAACAACAGTCAGACAAAATTTAAGAAATGAGTAAATACCGTTAATACGGTCATTTGTTGATAGTTCGTTAAGTGAAGGAAGCTAGAAACAGTACTAAGTAACCTGAAAGTTTCTTGGGGACCACAGCCTAGTTTGCCTTCTCCATCCGAGCAATATCCCCAGTTATTTCCTGTAATATTCCAAAGTTTGAATTTAAAAGTTTTTTTTTAGTAAAACCGTTAGTTATCATATGCGGGCGTACTGTGCTGTGCACCCAACCGTTTTGTTTCTTACCCGCTCTATAATTCCTATTGTTTGTTGACATTGCCCCAAAAATAAAAATATTCAATAATTTTAGTCATTCTGTTAAGTAGTTTAATGACTATTTAAATTTTTTCAACGTAATAATGTTTACATCATTTTACCATTGAATGATACAGTGCTTACAAACCACGTTATCCGGGAGTTTGACCTTCGCCCAAAATATCCCCGCTTCGTTGCCCACGTTCAACTTTGTTCCTGAACCATCCGCAATCGGAAGCAGATACTTGTCAAAACAATCCTGCGTTTCCCATCTTGCATTAGTACAAAGTCTCCACTCCATAAATCCCATGTGGGGCGCCGTCACTTCCGCTGCAACTAGAATCACATCACCACTTTTGTACTCAGCAGTAATAATGCCCTTATAAAATTTCCCCCCGATTTCGTTATCCCTGGGTCGTTGCTGTTGCAACGGATCGCCACAAACACCACACTGTCTACCCGGACTGTCACGCTGATGAAGTCCACCGCAATATAACTGATTATCGTCATAGTTCACTGGCGGTTCCATGTGTGTATACTGAGCAAATCTCCACAAGGTACTTCTGCCGGGTGGTTTTATCTGGCGGCCGTGTCCCGTCACCAGCAAAAGTCCTCCAAAACTAATTGAAAACATTATTAGTATTATGTATTTCACTAAAATTTCACACAGGATATACCTCAAACAATTCATTTTGACCAACAACGGTTTTAATAGGAAGGGAAATTATTTTTAGATTAAATTCTCTTTAATCAAGACATCTTTGCCCGTCTGAATCCATTTCACTTCTGCTTGACATTTTTTGTTCTTGCGTTAGTTCTCCTCGTCTATTTTGATATATAACATGGGAATAATTTACGCTTTTTGTTTTACGTTGATTTTACGTGTGACATAACACGTTCTGTGCTGTAGCTGTAGCTCCTAATACCGTCGGGCATGTACTCTATCTAGTTTTAAATGTTTAACGGCAAGGGCGTCGGTAGAACAAGTTGCGATTTCAATGCAAAATATTTTTTTGCTAAAACGTATTACACCCCAAAAAAAGACAAGAAGCTCCGCAAATTATACTTTTTTGATGTACCTAAAAGGATGTTATAATTCGCTATGTTATTTCACAAAAGTATACCTCAAATTTTTCAGTTTTAAATATTTGGTCTCAATTTTAGTCGCTTGCCATTTTTATTACTACCTATCACCTATATAGGTGTCGATACATTTACCATTCTACCCTTTAATTAAGCCAGCTAAGTATAAAACGGTATGCCTTTTACTAACTTACAGGCAGTGTGTGGGAGTAAAAACGTAATGTCAACTATTTGTATTAGGTAAATTGTAAATTGAATGATGTATGTAGTTAAATTGTATACTATGGGCGTATTGTCGTAAATTACCAAAGTTTAATAGACTAAAACATATATTACGTCAAAGGCTGGTGACGTTTGCATTACACTTTACACTGTTTACACGGTTATCCTGCGCATTGTCGTTATCTTTTGATGAAATATGCATGAAAGTGAATTATTTGGAGTAAGTACGTACGCTTTGTGTATTTTAGCTTTTTAGTGTATCCACAGCTTGTTTTTGTTGACCTAAAGCCTGAGAACAAATTAAACACAGTATGGGGATTTTTCCTTCATTTTGTAGATTCGTTTACTTTTCATTAGCATTAAAAATTTAGACTAATTTGTTTGTGTGCACTATTAATAGCATCTTTTGTGCCGATGAATAACACGTTTTTACTGGATGCTTAGGTATGTACAAAGAGGAGCCCAGAAGCGGCATATTATGAAAATGAATGCTTACATAGCTGTTATACTGTGCTGCAAGCGGAAAGAGAGTTTATAGTTTAAATGAAAGGTGATAAACCTGCTGTAATTGAAGGCATAAAAACAAAGCTGAAATTACACATTACATTGTTGAGACCACATTCAAATGAGACCCGACAGTCATTACGTTTTCTCCTTCCCATGTGTATATTTTGATCTTTTCTGTTTCCAAGTGAGCCGTCGCATGCAAATTATCAAAAAATTGCCTTTCAAATAGCGCTGGACCTATATGGCTATGGCTCATTTATTTTCATTTTTGCTGAAATAAGCAGATAGACAGACGAACGCGGTTAAAAGTTACTACTTGCTTTAAATGCCTATATAGCTACAGCTACGTAATAAAAAAACGTAAAAATTAAACGATAAACAAATGGTGCATGCAATGGCAAAGGGGTTGAGTAGTAAAGGTCGTCGTCGTCGGCAGTTTTGTTGTGTAGTGACTAGTCACAGTGGAAGTGGAATACATAATACAAGCCGACAAGTGGATGGTTGGACTTGGAAGTTTGATTGTCGCATTGGTTTTTTTTATAAATATCCTCTGGTGAGCGTTCTTACAAGTCAAATGTGGAGGATGATGCGTCGTTTCGGGCAATATATAGAAACGTTGTTAGTGCAATTTATTACGCACTATTCTACTTTAATTGGGTTATCTTTGTTGAGCTGTACCCAAATAAACTAACAAAACCCATCAACAACATGCATTCAGGACGCAGGTGCAAGGGAGTGAGGAATATTTTGTACAAGCTGACTCGCTGGAAGCTTTCCCTCACCTTGCCGTTCCTGCTTCGTATGTCTTCGCCAAAATTATGTTTGTCGTCACCTGTCAAAATTAACCAAAGAATGTCGAATTCCTTGTCCTTCATTCTTGTTGTCCTTTTCATTTTACAAATAGACGGTAATAGGAAAATGTACAATAGAGCATAAATTGGCAAAATAAAATATAATATATTGAATATTACTTGGCAGCTTTGAATTGCAAAATCGATTTATACCGTTCACTGATAGTTTCTCAAAAAATGTGACGCTCCATATTTTACATACTGCAATGTTACAGTATACCCATGTCATAAAAATTGAAATTAGTCAAAATTGGCCCATTTTAAAAACATAGGTTGCAAATATCAACGCCAATCCAAAAAATATATAAGGGTTATAAGTGACAACAAAGTTTCAGGTAAACCCAGGCTGATGTAGTTTTGGCTGTTGTAATAACAAATGTAAATTTGTAATGGTAAATTTCTGTTGGTACCCGACAAGCAAGTACAGCGAACAATAACAGAAACAAAATTTAACACATCCAGTTAGCAGGCGGGACTCAATAATACATTCCCCTCTGAGGGGAATGAATATTGAGTCTCTTGGCATAGTTTTATAACAAGGGATCCAATATCCATTGCCCTCGGACCTAATATTCAGTCGCCTCTGAGGGGAATGAATATTAGGTCTAGTCTGCTAACTAACATCGTTGCGTTGAGATGATCGAATAAGTAAGTCTTTATGGTAACATGAATACACCGTAATTTTTTGAAAACAGACGCGTTTCTCGTGAAACGGTACGTACATACCGAGGTAGGCAGATACCCAACATAAAATTTGGGAACTGTAACTGATTATGTCGTGTAAAATGGCAAAGGCACTTGTCGTATAAATGACGTTACTAATAATAATTTTCCGGAATTACCTATGAGAAAAACAAGATAGACGGCTGTTGACAGAAGCGAAGCAGGATGTCTCTAGAGGTTAGCAATTTTTCAGCTACTCTTTCCAGCCTTCTTCTGTTGACCATGAACTCATCAACAAAGTAAATAAAAAATGTCACACTTACGCTTGTTTTCATAAAGCCTCTCCCGTCAGCAATGCCATTTTTTTCTGTTACTGAGGCGCTTGGATTGGCTAATGCATTCTTTAGTTGGTTATTGTTTGTCCTGGCGAAAAATATTACGTTTGTTTGACAACTCGTCAATTATGTAATAAATTTTATCCCACTGCATAATCCCATGTGTCCCCCAGTCCCGCCGTCAAACTTATGCCCACCCCCTATTATGCACGGTGTAAATACGCATCGAGACAATAATGTAGACAGGCATCTTGTAACGTTTTGGCTCTTATGGGAAAATAAACAACGAACAGTTAGTATTTACTTTTCAACATTAATGATATTTATTATATGCGTGTAAGATTAAGACAAATGGTTTTGGAACATGATTTCCAATGTATTGTATATTTTGAATTTGCGATGAATTTTAGATGCAAAAAATATGATTACGTGATTATAATACGTATGTACATCCGTTTCATTCAGATAAGCCTGTTATAATAATTTTTAAATAATAATTCCTAGTGCTAAAACTTATTAACTGATTGATGACATTTCACATGGTCTCCTATCTAATGCCTTTTAACTTAATAGGAAACGCTCAAACTGCAATTTGCTTGAAATCAATTCTATTCTGTGAGACAATAAATTAGTTATTTATCATAACCTGCAAATTCCAACTGCAAGGCAATTATATTTGACCTAAAAACGTGCCAGAAGGCGTTTCCACTTAAGAGATAATATTATTATGCCGTTTTAGTAAACGTATTTATCATTTTGAATGTTGTGTACAGTATGTCATGTCTTCCCGGATGAAATTGATCGAAGTATAATATGTTATGCATGCCATGTCCTACATGGATGTCCCATAATTTACTTGAAAAGACAACACGCACACTAAAACTGTGTCAGAGTTAAAGCGAGCTGTTGTAATACCTTTTATAAGAAAAATTTAGTGGGTATCCAGTAGCTAAAGTGTATACGTATAAGTACCACATTAATTCTCACGGGAGTAGTCTTCTCTACTAGAGAACAAAGAAACAGTAGAAGTCTCCATTAGTCCATAAGGATGCTCACGCTCAACCATATGTCTCCCATCATCGTCAACTACGAAAACCCTCACCCTTGAAATTGACTAGTCGCCAAGAACACAAACACTTTATAACTCATTCCTCCTCTTTTCCTTTTCTCCTTTCCTCTCCGACGACATTAACAGTGTTCTTGTTAACTCGGTACCTGAAAACCCCCATAAATATTATAGACACGCCATGCCTCTGCTGCCATTGAAATAGTAGCATCATTTTTTCATGTAGCAATTCATTTTTTTTATCAATACACAGTAAAACGCTTACTGACAAGATACACAGCAAAGTAGAGAAATACTTAAAATAGTCTTTACAGCTTGATGGCCGATTGGCACAATATAGGTTGATATATACAGCTATAGCACAAACAGTTCTTTGACTTGCCGTTTTCTTCACCGTGTAGTTAGGTAGAGCTGGTAGTTTTGTATATAACATATTGAGTACACACCAACAAATGATTCATTCGGGGATAAAAAAAAGGGGGATCGGGGAAGAGCAGCTAGCACACAGAAGGGAGAAAACTAGTAGTTGTTATTTTGTTATAGAATAAAATAGCTTTTATGGTATGTACACACGTTGACGTATTCAATATTATACCCAACCAAATAATATGTATCTCGCAGCAGCGAGTGAAGGTCGTTCATTCCTGCTCTCTTTTCCGTTGGGTTTGTTGTATGGATGGGTGAATGTTTGATGATGATGGTGGAGTAAAAGAATATTGCCCTTCTAGCTGTAATGATGCGGTGGTGGTGTGGAGGTGCCTAAACAAACACATTCATTCTCCCTCATCACAAACACAACCTACCGACTACCGACCATGCTCAACATTCAACCAAAGTAAAAAAAAAGTAGTTATGTTGAAAGCTGAATAGAGCATTGTAGTATCCACTGCACACTATTTAGATCACTATACCATATCCTGTCTCTGCATTTTGTGCCCAAAAAGGACAAACTAACAGGTTCCTTCTTTTCTTTTTTCCTGAAAATACTTTCTGACAGACAGTAACATAATAATATATGGTCTATAATACAATCATATAATTGTATGATTTTTGATACGCTGTGTGTTGTCGCAAAATATACAAAAAGCTGCTCGTGTTGTAAAAACATACCTACATTTTTTTTGGTCGGGGAAGGAGTTCGTGATGTGGTTGGCAAAAATCATGAAATCCTAACTGGAAGTGGAGTACTAAAACAACCAGCTGAACTCCTACTTATATACCTGACTGGAATTACTGTATATTTTCTTACATTTTCTCACATTTTTTTTCTTTTGTTTTTTATCGTCTCTCTCTCTCTCTCTCTCACTTTGCTTGTGATTAAGACAGGGGTCTGAACTAGACTGGACATTCTTTTGTTTCTTTTGTGTGTCGGACGACGAGTTGTTGACCTGCTTTCTCCTGCATCATCGCTGACGTGACGTGAGGCGCATGCAAACGGTATAGTTGATAGTATATAATTTTTTATCACTTATTGTTATAAAAACATATTTTCCTATTGTCCATTTCCATTGTGCTGGGATGCCTTTGTATGTGTCCGTACTTTCCGTCTATTTTTTTTCTGGTTGTGTGAGTTTCAAAGAACGAAAAATGTAGCATAAAGTAGGTGTTCAAGAAAGGCAGGCTACAGGCTCCTCTGGCTAGTCTTGAGCGTTTACGCAGATTTTTACATTCTCCGTGTCTTTGTGTGTTGTTAGTTTTCGTAGCTACTATTTTTTTGCTGGCTATTGCATATGGTATGCAGCTGCAGAGCAGAAAAAAATGCAGCGTTGCATTTTTCGCATTGTCTAGATTGCACCGTAGTGTTAACGTTGCGTTGCTCAGATCTGAGGAGGGGGGAGGTGATGCGATGGTGATGATGGCGGAATGTGGTGGGTGAATAGTGATGATGAAATGTGATGCAAGAGAGACAAGAAAAAAGTTCATTGTTCGTCTATTCTTCTTTTTCTCTTTGGTGGCTGTCTTTCATCCAGTGTTGTTCTTGCTTCTTGTACATGGCATTGTCATTTGGGATGGAACATGAAATTCAGTTTGATTGCTGTGCTGTTATGCGGTGAACAAGAAAAGTGGAGAAAGGATTGATTTTCTTTGTTTGGTTGAGGAACTCGAGTTCTTGTAATTTTATTGGATATTTTCGATTTGATTAGACACAGTGTCTTTTAGTGACAATCATTCCATTTCGTTGCCTGTGGGAAATCAACCCGACAACTGCAACTGTAGTCGCATCTCTATCCATAGTACTGATGGTAAGCATATTTACAATTACGTTGTTTTGATGTACAAAAAAATATTTCCATATTTTTCATATTGTGAGCCGTATGGTCACTTAAAGAGATTTACTTTTCAAAGCTGGTGAACATCCTCTAAAACAAAATATATCTTTTCTCCAAATGACAGCAACGTCAAAATTTGCATAAACTATATCTGTACTTCATTGATTGTAATTTTTAATCGATGATGATTGGGTGACTGACACTGACGGGGTCGAAGCTTCATAAAAATTGCCAAATGAGTTTATTGTTTGCATTCACCTATGTGTCAAATGTCATTGCCATCTGGATGACGTTAACTTCGTAAAATTTCATGCACATGGAACAGAGAGAAAGATCGATGTTATGAATGTATGACGGTGACGGTGGTGCTGGCAGAGAATTCATACAAAAGTTTGTCGGCACGTAGGCAGTAGTAGTAGACAAATGCACAACCTGAGTTCTTGGTAATGGATAGGTAAATGATATCGGAAAAAAATGAATGAACTTGGTACCTAGCGGCTAAGACAAGCATAATGCTTTTAGTCATTGAATATTGAATAATTACATACTACTCGCACCGGCAGATATTTTTTTGTTTGTTTTACGAATTGTGATCATTGATTACTTTACTGCTTTTTCTGAACGAAGATTGTACATAGCTACATATTACTTCAATCGGAGTTTAGCCATTTTAATGCTATTGTTAGACTGTTACAAAAAATGCCACGATATGACTATGAAATGCAAGACGAGATATCATAGCAGTTGGCAGTACACCCTCTGGAAACTTGAAGTCAATTCTGAATCTCCCAAATCGTAAGCTATCACGTGAACCGCCGAAGTGAGATAGTGGTTGAACATAATCAGTAACGTGCGGTGGGGTTTGCATCCCAAAGCACTACTGAGCCAACTCTACATGCATATAAGACAACATTACGCTAAACGA